>JAGDQP010009810.1:42089-57749 GCA_022664845.1 Lepisma saccharinum | reverse complement strand
TATTTTTATATTCTCTTTTAATAATAGGAAAGTTTATGGTATTTAAGGAAGAAAATTAACAGTAAAACAGTAGGTAATGCAAAGAAAGAGGACATTTAATTATAAAACAGTGGGATGGAGACACTGAAACCGGGCCGACGTTGTCTGATACAAACCTGAATGTATGCACGCGCTCATTGCTTTTGCATTGCCACTGCAACAAGATCCGCCTTCAGACAATCGGAAAGCCCAGTGGAGTCTTCAGGCAGCTGTCCGGCAAAAAACCTGAAGAACTCTTTGTCTGAACGTGTACAAAGCCCCATTTAAAGCAATGCTCCACTACTCTTTCCGATTTCCTTCCTGCAAAAATCCTTCCGACATGTCTGAAGCAAATCGTAGCGTGTATCAGGGGTGTAAGGCTTTTGCCAGCTCGCGCCAAGTTCCTTTGTTCCTGTTACATGCTGTCACCAAGGAACTTGGCTCATCCGTCTCCCATTTCACACCTTTTTAGGGCTAAAGAACTTGGCTCCACTTTTTGCACCTCTGGTGTTTTTGTTCGGATCTAATATAATCTAAACTATCTAACTTAATTGTAAAATGTAAAAACTGTAAAAATGATCAAAAAGGAGCTATCCTTTATAAGTACAAAGAAAAAAAAAGTTTTTTTTTATAAAGTTATAAAAATATCACCTTTCCAGGAATCGAACACGTATCTCTTGACCAGCAGTCCACTGCTCTATCCGACACATCAAGCTGCTATTGGGGAGGGGGCATGGGGGCATTCCCCCCAGTCATTTCAGAATGACTATGAGAACTCCCGGGATAGCTTCTACCCTTAAAGTAAATACCCCTCCTAAATCGTGAAATGACTGGGGGTGGCAATGCCCCCCCCCAGTAAATCCGTCCATGAGTCACTAACAGATGGCGGTACGTACTACATTGATTCTTTACTACATACTTTGCCAAGAGTCGACATTACAACCTAGCCGATCTTAGATTATAAAGCCTCACAGCACACCTAGTGGCCATGATACGAACTAACAATACGCTCATCAGTAAAGCGGTAAGTTTAGAATGAAAAATGGTGAAATTCCTGGATATACTGTAAAATGCACTTCTTTTAGACTTTTTTTAATGTACACACTTGAAGTGAACCAATTTTTGATCGCTTATTGCACACTTTTTGAAGTTTCGATCAGTTTTTGTGTAGGGAACATTCTGTTTAAATTGTTACTTTGTAACACAAGGTAGATTCTTACAAAAAGCGGTTTGAAGGTCCTAGAAAAGAAGTCAAGAAAAACTTGTGTGGGTGGGAATAGAACCGACGCCACTCACTTCGGTCTATTATTTTAACCAGCCAAGCTAGGAAAAATATAGTAAAATTCGTCACTTTTCTCCGTATATATTAAACAATTTTTATGCAAAAATGTAACTGAGCCGGAGTTCATCAAGACCCATTGTGACCAAAATGTGTTCTAGAAATATTACAAAGTAATCCTAAAAGAACTAAGATCACAAAAGTGTTCAAAAACTATTTTAAGGGAAACATAAACTATCTACATTCTTAAATACATTACATACATTACATACATAACTGAAACACAAAAAACACACAATTTCAAAATAAGATGTGTACAAATTGTATAAAAGAAAAGCACTATTTTTTACAGTGTATATGTATTAGCTTATTAATTGTCAATCTGAAAAAAGTTAGTAATACCGTATGGTGCTCTGCACCAGCCTTGTGAATAGCATCCTGAATTTGCGTAAGGTGTTAGGACATCACAAGAATTTAATTCGTAATTCCATTACCATAAACACAATCGCTTCAGCTAAAAATATTTCTATAGTAATATCAACATTGTAGTCTTAAATATGGTTTATTTCCACTCTGTTATTTTCTATTGTTGAAATGAATTCCAATATTAAACGAATTTTACCAGAGAAATTGGTACATACATTGGTAAGTGTTACGGCAGTGTTTTAAATCACATTTAATAGAGGGTCTGACAATACAATAATAAGACGTAGTGTAATATTAACGTATGAAGCCAAGTAGTGGCTTCAATATACAGGGTGTTCCTAAAATAATGGAGCAAACTTCGAGAGGTGATTATTTACATAAAAAAATAAGTTTCTTTGAAGACATACTGAGTGGACTTCTAATTCGAACGCTACTTGCAACTGACATGTCCTCGACTGACAACGAATGATGTGTTTCTGACACGTCGCAAACGTTTCTACATCTGTGAAACGAAAGTCTAATCAGTGTTGTAAACAACTTTTTAAATCAAATATATATATATATATTTGACAAAATACAGTGGGCGAATGCCACTAATTCTTTGACTCTCCCTCACATATGTTAGGAGTATTGAAGATGTTTAGTTTTGTAAAAAGGCATTCTTTTATACACTTGTCATAAACATGTAGTGTTTTATATTGTCAACTACAAGCACTATTCAAAAGAAGTCGAAGTTTTTTTAATGAGAAAATAGTAATACTCAACGGTTAACCTGTCTCTTTTAAAGTACTCCTCTGCACACACCGCCCCAGTGTTTCTTCCAGCTATGAAATGCATACTGGAACTCCAGTTTTGGAATGCCCTGGAAGTCCCATAGCAACTTCTCCTGGAACTTCTCTATGGAGGGTTGATTTCAACTTAGAGAAGAGGAAGAAATTTTCGGGTGCCAAATCAGAGGAATAGGCTGGTTGTGGGACAACTTGTGTCTGGTTCTTTACAAAAAAAAACTCCCGGACAATGCGTGAGGAACGGGAAGATACATTATCGTGATGAACCATCCGTCTCTATCCTCTTGCGTAACATCTTTTCTCGTAATCGTCGCTTGACGTTATCGTAGAATGTTATATTGACTGCGGAAGTACGTAGCACAAACTACAGATGAACAATCTCCTGCCAGTCAAAGAAGGAGATTAACTTAACTTGAACATGGCATTTATTCATTCGTATGTTTTTTAGTCGTGTTGAGGATTATCCGACCCAGTGCACTCTTCACATCCTCTTTTTGTTTGGCTGTTAACAGACGTGGCACAACTTAGTGGAAAGCATCTGCAATTTCTCCGTCAAAATCGTGTGACAGAAGCCTGTACTGATGTTCAATTGAAACAACAGCTCTTCCTACGGGGAGACGATTTGCTCGGATGGCTTCCACCACACTTTCCACGTAGACGATGTCGGTAGAAAAGAACGGCCGTCTGGATTTTGCGTCGTCCTCGGTGGAGGATCACCTCGATTTGAAACGTTTGTACTATTCGTAATTTTGTATTCGACTCAAACATTCCCACTACAGACTTCATGCAACATGTCAACGATCTATGTGAAAGTTTTGTGCAATTTTACACAGAATTTTACATTACTCACTGCTTTTCCAGTTCCATGGTCAGGCTACAGACAATCGCTACGACCACTGAATACCCCTGTGTTCAACGCGCACTACTGCGTTATTGTGGCTAGCTCAGGTTGGAAAAGTTGGTAAGTTAATGTTCAAGGGCACCGCTAGATACCACCACTATAGGTTTTCTTTCACGTATTTGTATACAAATTTTATAATATAAGTTCTATTTCTTTTTGAACAGCTCTTGTATTAAATATTGAGGACTTAGACCGTACATCTTTGAAGGTACTCGGTCGAATAATCATAATGTTTTTCATAATTATAACCAGTTTGTACTGTACTATCAAACTTTAACACTGTGTCAAGCTTTAGGTCAGTTTCAAATTTCTAACACTAGATGGCTGAAATAGTTTAAATCTCTAACGGAAGATGTCTCTCCAATCTTCCTATATTTTATGCTATTTTATTTTAAAGAAATTATATGATAATTTAGAGAAACTTGAATTTGGAAAGTTCAAAATTTTCAGATGAAGACTATAAACAGAGACAGCAGAATTTCGTGAATAAAGGTGTTTAAATGTCGGAGTAAAATGTTAAAAAAAATCGTGAATACAAGGTAAAATTTCGTGAGTACAAGGGTACATTTCTTGAACAGTTAAAAATAAATAATTGTACTGAATATCGATTTAGAACTTTAGAGATAAATCTTGCACTAATGCATGCTGCTAAAAATCTAAAAAAGATGCCTTTCTTGCACATACTTCTTACACATTTGCAAAAGCAGGTATCAAAATTTTAATAAATACATGTACAACTATGAAGGAATTTCTTTCTTAAGCATTTAGCTGAATTTCCATAGGCATATGATGAACACAGTTCCAAATTTGTTGTGGTCAGATTTGTTTGATTGGTGGACCGCATACAAGAAAACTTTCCTTTGCTCCTTCCGATGTCGAGATTTGCGGTGGTTCATATCCCACGTGTTCGACTTGTTTTCAAAAGATTTCCACAGCGAATACCGTCAAACGCACATAATGAATGGCCCTGTGATAATGTAGCCCGTATTTTCCCGCTAGATGGCAAACCATATTGGCAAAATTGCTACCATCAATGGAGGATAAAGTATACTGCCTTCTAACATTTTTTGTGCTACGACAATCCGCTGATAGGTTTCTGAAGAGGAATTATATATTTTTCCGATTGTTTAGGCATTATTTTCGTGAATGAATCCATAAAAATGGTATAATTTCGTGAGTAGTGCTCAGAATTTGTGGATGAAAGCAAAATGTGCAAATTTCGTGAGTTAAAAATTACATTTTTACAAAGTGCTAATAGCCATCTATCTGCTCCATTTTGAGTGTTTAAAATATTCGCAAATTCGTGAGTCACGAAATTCTGCTGTTCCTAACTATAAATAAACACAGGCGAAAATCCATAAGAATCTCTGATATTTTCTTCTGTTCATTGTTGCAAGCATTTCTATGCAGAGAAAATTCACGCCTGACTCGATATTATGAATAGTAGAGAAGCTAAATTTTGCCACGTCACACACCGAGTAAAGGTATAGGAATCAATCCGGTCCAAATTTCTATACTTTTAATCATTTCATTGTTACGAGTGGTTAATTGTTGCAGGGAAAATTCACGCCTCTGTCTCTTTCTCTGTCTCATGATTGGTTGCTTGCTTACGTCATGGCTCCCATGGGTGAAAAAAGTGTGGAGTGAATTTGGAGACAATCAGGCAACTATAGACACTTCTCTAAACACATAAGGAGTACAGGGATACTGTTGGTCCGAAGGTCTCTAATAATCTCCATGATTCTTCCCTTCTATGGGAAGGTGGCGCAGTGATATTCCGGGCAATTGAAACTAAATAATTACTTTCTATTTAAGCCACATAAATTAAATGTAGAACGTTACACCAGAACGAATTAAAAAACAAATCGTCAGTTTCAAAATTCCTGCACATTGTATACAAGTGAGCGTGTCTCGCAGTGGTGTACTGGATTTGCCTTTAATTTATTAAAATAATTTTTTTGTCTGTTGTAAAATAAGCAATTTTATTACTGTATTTTCAGACCTTCATAATGTGAAAAACCGTTAAATCTGATTTATCCAGAATTTCGTTTATCCTGAACGGGTTCGGTGCCACCATGTCTGGATAAACGAGGATTTAGTGTAATTGCTACATTATTTTAATTCTTATAGCGTCAACATATTATTACATTTTGGTGCACATATGTTTATATTCATTATATTTTTATTTCTCCATATATTCCTTCATGATTCGCTGCAGTCACAACGTAAAAGGTAGTAAGTCAAAAATCACATTTTTTTTTTTAAAGAGGAGGGTGAGCTTTACCTGGGGTTTGCAATGCACAGATGTTTCCTATGGTGTCAACATGAATATTCTTTGACACCCTAGACAAAAATATGTGCATTTGGAATCCCAGGTAATGCTCACCCCGTGTTTTTAAAAATGTGATTTTTGACTTATTCTCTTTTACGTTGTGACTCCAGCATTATATTCTTATCCAATACTCCCGACATATTCCCAGTATTCCAGAAATATATGTAAAATGTTGGGAATTGAAATGGAATATTCCTGGGAATTACTTGAAAAGCATCTAAGGTCGTTCATAGCGTATTATAGTTCGATAATTTTTTTATTAGAATTTTACTTATTGCATTTAAGCAACTTAGGCCAGAATAGAGTAAGGGAAAGTGCATCCAAAGGCTTGGATTGAAGGTACAATTCCGACATGAGCCTGGAGTAACTGACGGAAAACCTTATCAAAAACCTTCGTCACGGTGACCGGCAGTTGGATTATATCGTTTGATATATCAAACTTTGAACAATATTGATAATTTTAGGAGATTGATATTTGAAAAGAAAACAGTCCTCGTTGTGTAGATACTAATCCAGAAATGTAAAATAAGTAATTTAGCGAAAAACTTCACAATTATTAGATGAAAATTTTTACTTGATAAATACGCCTTTATTGTTTACAAAAAGCTAGATTGAGTTCTGCGAAGATTCATGAAAGAACAATGTTGCACCTCGTGGTACGAAGCATGACACCAGTTCAGATGCTCTAATGGACCGAAATTGTTGTGTATAGCCTCGTTGCAGGTCGAACCCAACTTCCGAAATTCTTCAGCCTGTAATGCAGCAAAATAAACACAGTTTCATATTGAAACATCTAAAATATGACAACATTACTTTTTATCTTTATCTAACTCTTTTCATGTTTTTATTTTTTTAATTATTTTATGCTCAATTGCCTCCAATGATGAGTCTCTTGGAATGGAAAAAATACCACCAAATTGATTCCGACATGCAACAAGTAGCTACGGAACACATCAAATTATGTAATTTTTTTAAAAGTACATAATTACATATTTATCTTGTCAAAATATAGTATTTTTTCAATGTCATGAAAGATTTGGAAATATTATTAAAATACAGAATCATTCAAATTCAGATCTATTGATGACGGTTTGTTTCGGTTTTAGTAATTTATAAAACAGTAGGCAAATGTTATGAGCACCTTGTGGTAAAAGTACCAATCTTGCACTCACAACAAAGTTTTGTCTTGTAGAGCCACTTAAGGTTAGTGTAAAGCAACGATCTCTGAAGATAGATGCCAGCATTACAGTGTGCGAATTAAACTTTTTACTCAGGGTTGATAAAACATAAGCACAGATTTCAACAGACAACATTATATATATATATATATATATATATATATATATATATATATAGAGAGAGAGAGAGAGAGAGAGAGAGAGAAAGAGAGAGAAAGGAAGAAAGAAGGGAAGACATGCAGTCCCATTTTCCAAATGGGGGTTTCTAAATCAAACTAATAATACTAAATCATTCATATTAAGCTACTTCGTAAACATCACAAAAGAAATGACTTCGAAATAGGCTTCTTAGCTGCTAGTAAAAGTTAATATACCCTTTTCACTTCAATGAAAAATAGTTTCAAATTCTGCCAAATAAAAATGTTCCGATTTTCTATCTAATCTTGATCGAAACGTCTTCTAGGGGGAAGAAATTTATCCCTAGCAGAGACGAAAAATACATTTGTGAGGGTGGGAAACTTGTTTGCAGGGGGGGGGGGGAATCCTGGGCATTCCCCCTTCCCCCGCTAATTCACACACTGGTCTATGATAAATAAAATAACTGCAGTGGAAGTCCTGTTTAACGTGATCCGATTTACCGCGGATTCAGATTGAACGCGGTACAAAGTGTCTCCCGGGAAAGAAATCATCAATAAAATGATTAAAAAAAAAAGGCGTTACAATTTACAACTGATATCGAGTTCTACCGACTCCATGCTAACCGAACTGCAAGGGAATTACTGGATGGACTTTTAGAAACTTCGTGATTGTCCATTCAAAGAAAGAACGGGACTTAACAATTGGCCAAGCTTTTGTGTATAGAGGACAAAGTTAGGATAACTTCCCCGCATCCCCTATAGTTCATTCTTCGATATTACTACGGTTAAGCTATAACGAAAGGTAAAGGATGTCCCCCCCCCCCGACAACCGCGTTCAATCGAGCTTCTACTGTAATTAAAAATAATTTGACGTCACTTCCTGTAATGAAAAGGATTCGTTGATTACTTGACTGAATACAATTTAAATTTTCCTCATGAAAGAGGACCTCATGGTCTGAGGGGGAAACATCTTTAGTAACTCTAGCGTACCTTCCGCCATCTATTGCCTTAGACTGTCTACTTGGATTCGCATTGGTTGTACAGGAAGACTGCCAGGATGTAGACTCACTCAGTTCAAGTATGTATACATCCGCTGTCTTTAGTTACTCGTTGTCATGTAACCATAGAGATCATTGCAATACATCTAAAATAGTACTTTCATACAATATATCGTATATGGACCTGTCCGTCATTACCTTAAAACACTTTACTATAATAAGGTCCATTGTACATCCGTCGTAAACGGTGAATACGTGAGATGGAAGTGGCGCTCCACGTATTCTCGACCTGAAGCACGAAGTGAAGTGGTCAGTTCCACGCTCGACCGCCCCTTACCGCGTGCCCAGAATTTTTTTTTTACTTTAAGGCCTTTAAGCAACTTTGGCTCAGGACGAAAGTATAATGATGGAAGAATTGGTGAAATGAAAATAGGGGAGGGAAAGGAAAAACTCTGAGAAAATCCACGCACGCGGTGTTTGTACACGAGCCGAATGCGAACCAAGGACCCCTCGCACCAGAGGTGAGCGCTTTGCCATCACGACCCAAGGTGTCCAGGAGTACCAAGGACTCTCTGGTACCGAATTTAATAGGAGGATGAGTGTAAGAGCGCCACGCAGATACCTCAAATATGCGATGGACGTACTAAACGTCTAAATCCTATCCCGGGATATTCAGGAGATCCGTAACGCGTCCCTTGAGCATCCTGATGGAATATGTTTCCGTCGGATGTCGCATGGAAGTCCCATGCAGACACGAGGAAGAATGCATCCCTTTTGCTTCTTTCTGTCATCCAATGGAGATCCCTTGGATACCCTTGGGATTTAGCATGTCCTATAATCGTCCTGTTGATACCCCAGACGTGATCCAAACATGTCCTGCAAGGATCCCATAAGAATCCCGTTTTCGGGACCGAAGTGGGCATTTGGGTGTCTCTTGAATGTCCCCATATCCCTGGCAGGACGGTCCTTGTGCTATCTGGGCAGGCATGGGAGCACTGAAGAAAATCTCCAGCGTCCTGGTCGGGATTTCGACCCGGACCGCCCGATAACCTTTAATCACAAAATAACGATCAAAATGATTAATCTTTGGCTATTTAACTCACAAAAGAATAATCTCTTATATTGTACCTATGAGTGTGTTCTCATCTTACCTGTTTTCTGGAGATTGGTATAGAGGAAGGACTAATAATCCACCAGGCGACCTCGTTGTACGGCGAGGTATTTAGACATCCTTTGTAAGCACAATAATTACTTGCGAACGGCATACTGAACCAACACAGAGGAAAAGGTTGTAACATTATCTTGCTGTCTGTTTCTCGTATAAATGGAAGTGCGTTAACTATAGGGTCCAAGTATGAATTTCTCATGTGCGTTGTCTACAATAAAGAAAAATGCAATATTAGGACATTATAGAGAAAGTAAACAAGTTTAAATACTTACAAGTACATGGAACAAGGTGAAACGAGGTCACGGAAGAAATAGAAAAGTTGCTTAATATTAGGCAAGGTATGTTTGAGTAGGGGAAAGTTTGACTAAACGGAGAGGTCGGATAGAACGGGGAGGTCCTACACTCAGATTGATGGTGCCATCTATCAGGTAGGAGTTGAATTACTTACTGGATGCACCACAGAGGCTGTTACATCAGTTGGAGTGGTGATTTCATGAATAGTGTGCCTCCAAGTGGAGTTTGTTTTTTAAAATAATCATGTTTTTAGCTTCGATTTATTTAAACATCAACTTTGTGGTCGTGTGTGCTTTTGTTAAACCTGATCTTCAAGGTATTAGAACCTCCCTCTATTTTACAGTTATTAGGTGTAATATCGTGGTAGTTTATTTCCCCTTTGGGCAACTTGCTGAGCAGAGTCGTCTTCAAATCTCTTACTATACACACTACAGTCAAATAAAGTTACACCTCCCCATTTTGCTCCAGTTTCCCCTATCACCATAAACTGCGAGAGTATAAAAACAATGTCTTGTATGTTATGAACGATAAAGAGATGAGAGAGATAGCTATATCCCTTGATTAGAAGATCCTTGTGTTAGATCCTCGTATTCGTTACTGAGAGATGTGAGACCTAACTGCGTTTTTCATATAATTTGTGTATTTATTCTAAATTTATTGGTGAGAGAAGAACTATTGACCATCGGTGTGAGATTTTCTTTAAAATTTTGCAATGGTTTACAAGGTGGAAGAATAAATGAGAGAAGGTTATTATTGAAGTCGAAAGCAATTAGACTAATGTAAACTACGCTCAAGCAGTAACGAAAACTTTGTTTCATAATTAAAGTACGTTTGCTTCAGCAGTGGACCCAGAGACTTTCCTTCTTTCGTAATAAGAAGATTGGATATTCTTTGGAAATAGATAATTTGTTCTTTGTTGAGAAACAGAAAACTTGTTTGCGAGTAGGTAAATTATCTACTTTCTTAGTTCAGTGCTTTTGTGTTCTAGGAAACTATTATCGAGGCTCAACCACAAAATGGGAACAGACTTAAATTCTTGCTTTTCACTGTTTTCGAAATTTTTCTTTCACTTGTCGAACTCAGGACGAAAATTCTTTCACTTTCCGGACATAATGGTTGAAAAATTCTCACTTGCTGAACATAGTGATTGAAACTTTTTCACTTTCCGGATATAGTGGCTGAAAAATTCTCAGTTGAAAAACAAAATACTGAATTTTTTCACTTTAAGGACATAGTGGCTGAAAGTTTTTCACTTGCCGAACATGCTGGCAAATTTTTTTCACTTTTCGGACATAGTGATCGATTTTTTTTTACTTTCCGGACATATTAACTAAAAAAAATCACTATCCGGACATAATGGTGGGAAAATTCTCAGTTGCAGAACAAAATATTGAATTTTTTTCACTTTCAGGACATAGTGGTTTAACATTTTTACTTGCCGAACATACCGACTGAAAAAAAATTCAATTTCCGGACATAGCGACTGAAAGTTTTTCACTTTCCGGACATGACTGAAAATTTTTCATTTGTTGAATATGGGAATTAAAATCTTTCACTTTCCGGGCATAGTGGCTCAAAATTTTCACTTGTCGAACATAATGGCTGAAAGTTTTTCACTTTCCAGACATAGTGATAGAAAATTTTTCATTTGCCGAACATATTGACTGAAAGTTTTCGCTTTCTGGACATAGCGATTCATTTGACGAACATAGTAAATGAAAAATTATCACCTGTCGAACATAATGGCTGATTTTTTTTCACTTGGCGAACATAGTAACTGAAAATGTCAAATTTCATGAATAGCGACATTAAAACAATTTCTGCGTTAATTTGTTGACCTTTTAAAAATACATATAGATAATTATACAAGAGCATATTACAGGATTTGTATGAAACGTTTCCAAACTCATGACATTTGTACAGTACAAGAAGACTGAAGATAAATCATTACCAGAAGACATGAATAATGGTACAAGAAGTAGATTTCTAGATACCAGTCATACGCCTCAGTATGCCAGATAACTAAAAGAGAAAAAGAGAGTCTGTGTAATAGAATATTTGGATTTATCACTGGATTCCAATACTTTAGAAGACTTCATCTGACGTTTTAAGGATGACAATAGTTAAAATATATTTGGAAGACGTGGAACACATAAAGTCAGGAATGATAGATAGGTACAGTATGTTACTGTAGATAAAGTCTTTGTCAGTATTGTTGTTATATACTTCGAATTAAAGAAGAACAATAATTGTAGGGCTTCAGGCCAGAGACGACTAACCTATACAGTCAATAAGGACGTCAAGTGTGTGCGATGAATTGGTAATCGTATCCTTATTAACTACGTGGGTTAGTCGTCACTGGCTTGAAACCCTTCAATTAATCTTCTGCTACAAATATGCAGCTGCTACCACTGATTAGCAACACTGAAGTACATAGTTTCTTTTCTACACTTGGCTTTAATTAAGTATGCATTTTAAGTATGTATCTTTTGGATAACAGGTTGGGCTATACTTTAGTTACTGCATGAAAAGAGATTAAATCTAACCTAATAGCACTAAAGCTAATTCATACGTTATTTCATATTTGAACTCGGACAAACCTTCATCTTCTCCGCCAACAACGAACAGCTAACAATGTTAATACTTACAGACTAAAACCTTAACACAAAACATGATAGAATAAAGAAAAGCTCAAATGGGCATCACTTGCTATTGTCAAATTATAACATGAATTTTAATTATGAATAACGTACGGATTCTGTTAGTATTTTAAATGTATGCAATATTTCTTTGTATACTGACCTGTAGAGAGAAGGAAAGAATAGCTATTGCATCATTTTCTTTGCTGTTTAAAGCCTCTGTATAACTGTTAAAACATCTCTTGTAATGAAGCATTTGTAACTCTATGGGATACCTGAAGAAACAAAGGCATCAAACTTTAAACAAATTTCTCTCACTCACACACAGACACACGCATACAATATGACATTTTATAAGCCAGTGATTACCAACTGCACGCTCTGTGACGTTACACTCCCTTGCGATCAGTGTTGCCAGGGCCCTTGATTTTTTATGAGACCTTCTTATTTTTCATCCAACTTTCGTTTCTTTTTAAAAATTTCTCTTAAGGGTGGAAAGTCTTCTGTTTCTTATTTTTCTTCTTTTTTTTATGCATCAAAATGTATTTTAAAGAAGAATATAATTGTATGTTCTTCAGAAGAAATTAATTGCTGTATTTGTGTTCTCGACGTATTAGTGGAAGATTTATTTATGGAAACATTTCAAACAAACTAAACAATATTCTTTCTAACACTTTAGCTAGAAACAATCAAAACGAAATACTCCACACGTAAATCTCAGCAGATTGATTTCTCTAGTTTAGTACTCCCTACTAACAAGAGCAGTTCTGCCTAAAAATTGAATACTTTTTCGAATTATTTGAAAGTGTTGAATTTTTAGAGTAAAGCATCTAGTAGGCAGAAACGTTTTCCTGTGGCTACGACAAACGATACTGTAAAATGCAAGTTAGAAGTAGTATTGGAGGGGAGGGAGGCAAATTAATTAGGGTAACCCGGGGTTATTTGAGCCAGGGGGTTATTTGGATCAAGATGAGGAAACTGTGTGTCTGTCATGCGCAGCACGGTGTACCATGGTTTTCAGTCGCGAGGAGATAGTTGTGTGAAGCAGTGCATGTTGCTTGATTGCCCAGTTGACTGCTGCTGAAGAAGAAGCTTCGCATCGAAGTTACAAAGGTAAGGTCTGTTACTGGTTTCACGAATCATATCAATATAGTATTGATTGTTAGTGGAACATGCATTCAAAACGTAATTATTTGAGACTACAGTGTAATCTTTCTGTTGTTCCAGATGGTGCGGACGTATAAAAGGAAAAGGAAGTGCAACACCTGGGACGATACTCACATGGAACAAGCTCTTCAGGGTATACTAACGTGTGCATTAAGCATGAGAGGTGCGTCTGTACACTTTGGAATTCCTTTTGAAACTTTGAGAAGAAAGGTTCATTTTGAACGTTTATAGTTAAGCCTAGGAGATGATGATGAGATAGTGAAAAACGCAATTCCAAAATCTGTGGGTCATCCGACTATTTTAAATGCAGAACAAGAATCTGAGTTGGTCGGAAGAATCCTGAATTTACCGAATGAAAGTTTGGGGTGCACTCCGGACACAATTCAAAAGGCTGTATTTAAATATGTAACAGTGAATAACATACCACATCCACGGGTAAACTCAGGTCGCGCCGGAGTTGATTGGTTTTCTTCTTTCCTCAAACGAAACACTAAGCTGTCACTGCGGAAACCGGAGGGATTATCGAAAGCTCGCGCCGAAGGGGCAGTTCAGTTTGTTGCAGTCTGTTTCCCTGAAGAATAGTGTTACTACAAAACCGCAATGTATTTATAACGTAGATGAATCGGGCTTCCCATTGAACAGTAAACCGTCCAAAATCGTGGTACACGAAGGGAAACGCGAAATTTTGGGCTCAGATATGTGGAGAGAGGGGAAAATGTTACCGTTGTTGTAGCTTGCAACGCAGCAGAGCAGTTTATTTTACCTTTTGTCACTTCAAGGGAAATCGCATGCGCGAAGAATTCAGGCATGATATGCCTCCAGGTTCGAAAGTCACCTTGTCAGAGACTGGATGCGTTAACGGGGACTTATTTGTGCGTTGGTTACAGTTCTTCCAACAGAACAGAGTGCAAGGTAAATACCCTCTTATACTTGATGGTCATGTTTCGCATTGTTCATTGGAAGCTGAAGAGTTTTGTGAAGAAAACAACTCTGCTTTGTTTGACCACCCACCCCATACAACCCACGCCCTGCAGCCTCTCAATCGAGCTGTGTTCAAACTTATGAAATATTTTATCACCAAGAGACAAATAAATTTCTGCACAACAGATTTGGAGATGTAGGCGCATCTGCGATAAAGATAACGAAGCCCAATTTCGGGACAATCTTTAAAGGAACACGGGAGAGAGTGGCTGTCGCATCATGTGCTATTAAAGGGTTCTCATCAACAGGTATCTCTCCGTTCAATCCGGAAGCAATTCCAGATAACAAGTACCTTCCTGTGACCTTGTTTTCACCACCAGCTACGACGTCCACTAACAACGTTGAGAGTAGTGTTCGCAATCCCTCGTCAGATGTAGAAGTACATCTCGACAGTGTGCCTTCTACATCAAAGGCACCAGAGGCCTCAACACAAGGGACCAACAGTGCCCTAGTCACGTTCAGCCAAGTGTTTCGTTCCCCTACAAAGCGTCAGACGGCAGTTAGGCCTACTTCAAGGAAACGGCGCTGTACTACAAGACATCTTACATCTCCAGAAAACATGCACAATCGAAGAGTGGAAAAGCAGACTAGCAAACGAGAAAATACTAGAAGGCCGAACAACAAGCTGCAAGAAACACAAAACAAAGAAGGTCCTTTTTTTTTTAGCAGACTCTCTTAGTGACAGTGATAACGAACCCAACACCTCTCAAAATGTACCGTGTGGATTCTGTGGCCTGAGATATTATTCGAAAGCATCGTTAACGAAGGGAGACTGAATATGCTGCCAGCAATGTACTCAATGGTATCATGAAGTCTGTGTGGATGCCTCTGGCAGAAAATTTTTCGTCTGTGGAAAGTGTATGTAACTTCTTTCTTCTTGGGTTTTTCTTCATGACAAAGCATGAAGCATATTTTGTTGCGTGCACACGTTTGTACCTTTTTAAGCTTAATACATTTGTTTCTTTCAACATATAACTCTTTTAATATTTCAGTTAAAATATTTTCCGAATTGTATTGAGTTTTAGATGTTATAATATTTACAGAGATATTGAATAGAACTGCAGTAGTTACAGAATATTTACAGAATAATAACATACCCGAATAGTCCCATCTACGACGACAATAGTCCCGCATTTTTTCAATTTCAGAAATTCCTAGAAACTTGGTTTTATATTTTACACACTGCCTTATGCGCTTTGAATGCATTCAACGTTTTTAAATATGAACCACTAACAGATGTATGATTTTTTTGATTTTTTTTTTTTTTTTTTTTTTGTTAATGAATTTCAGCACATGCTTATTTTTCCACAAATTTGCAATTTTCCTTACGTGAGTCAAATAGCCCCGGGCTACT
>JAGDQP010009810.1:30067-41989 GCA_022664845.1 Lepisma saccharinum | reverse complement strand
TTCCTTACGTGAGTCAAATAGCCCCGGGCTACTCTATAATATATCATTATTTAGTATTCGTTGTATGCGTTTGTGACTTTCATTAACCAGAAATAATCAGAGAAATTCGTAGTTGTACATTTAAACAAAAACTAATTGTATTTAGTCAAAACTTTGCGGGCCCGGATACAAAATCTCAATTACACAGTGATTCACACATAACGGGGGGAAGGGGGGAGGGTAAATTAAAAAACATCCTAGATTTTAGAGAAAAATTCTCTCCCACCATGAAGTTTTCATTTTCCTTTAATATGTTTTTTTTTCATTTGAAAGAATGTTTGGCAACACTGCGCGTGACCAGACAAGGTATTCTTTATTAGCTCTCGAGAAAGGAAGACGTGCTCCGACTCCAAACATAGACGAGTTGGAATTCGCTGCCATAAATGATCATGGTTTAACTGGATACTATTACTTTTATTTATTTGATGTTTACCTTCATATTTTACAGGAACAACACTAAAACGACATGTTTACCTTCATATTTTACAAGAATGTATCTGCTCGGACTCAACAAAGTTTCTTGTGTGACACAATGTTTAAAAGGTGTTCGTGAAAACGCAGAGCACAAGAACTGTTCAAAACGCACATGCAGAGAAACATAATCTTCCTGCACTTCTTGTACACATTTTCTATAGTTCTTCAACACAAAACTTTAAGAAAAATGTGCGCAAAGAAGTAGTATCCAGTACAGAGCTGAAACCGGGTCACTTTAGGTGACCCGGATCGAAACTTTACCCGAATGACTCGGGACCCGACCTTCATCGAAATGACTTCGTGACCCGATGATCGAAATTTTGACCCAACTGGCCTGGTGACCTGGTCTTTTCCCTCTGCTTTGAATCTATCAATATTATTCTGAGATTCCTTGAGAAGTGAGCTTCTGCAAGGGAATTTGATTTTTGAAAGTTTCAAAAGATTTTAATTTTTTTTATCCTATTAAATATTTCAAACACAAAATTCTTTCAGAATAGTCTGTCCGAGCGGGGGTGATACTTGTACACTTCTGTCGGTATTTTTATTCTTTCCGGGGAAAAGATACTATTTCCGTATTTTATTACTATTATAATGATCTTTGGCGTCATATTTTTCGTGCTCTGAGGGGCAACAGCCCCAGTCACCCCTAAAAGAAGTACTGTTCAAAACACAACAGTGATGGAAAGAATATAATATGGAAAGAGTTAAAGCACCTGGTCACTGGGTCTCAAGCATAGACCCGGTCACCCGGTCCAAAAATTGACAGGAATGACAGAGTTCCTATAAAGCTTTAACGCCAAACTTGCTACAAACATTTGACGTAAAAATTGCTACAAACTTGTCTTGTTAAAACGTTGGTGATCCAATATCAAGCCTGTGGAGACCCTAGCAGTACAGTATACACATCACTGTGATTTTTCTGAGGAGGCTCGCTTGAGAAAATTCAATGAAGTAGGCTTCATAGCTCAACACAGCATAAAATCAGCCATGTCAGTGTGAATTGAAGACTACATGCAATCCTTTACTTCATAAAAAGTCTTGGTAGTAAAAGGAGTAGTAAAATACAAGTCTTTTAGAAGTTGATCCTTGGAGTAGTGGGTAGAATGACGGACAACAAATCATTCTGAAGCTTCTAGGTTCGAACTTCACTGCAGACAGTTGGCTTTTCCCGCCACAGGCTTTGATGTTGGCTCACAAACGTTTCAACAAGACAGGTTTGTAGCAAGTTTGCTGTGAAAGGTTTGTAGCAACTTCCCTGTGAGACTGTAGGAGGTTTGCAGACTTGCAAAGCCAAACTTGTGCAAACTTTAGTGCCACTTGTGCAAACTTACTGTAAGTTTACGTGCTATCTGGGACCCGATTGACCTGGTGACCGGTTTCAGCTCTGCTCCAATCCTCGTGCTCTAATGGTTAAACTTAAAGACTTCGAATTTGCAAATGAAAATCCACGCTGAGTGGAATTCCGTTGGTCGGCCATCTTCACTGACATTTTCCAGGCTTTTCCTCAGTTTCACATGAACGAATGGGCAAGTCGGAACTTGTTCTAAAGCACCTCCAAAATTACCACTACTAAAACAACTAAAAAATAATGATAAGTTCTCTAGTTGGCTGAATAATTGGTATGCTGTGCGAGTGATTCTGGGTTTAAATCCAGTGGGATTTATCGAATGGAATGGTTAGAAGTCCACTTTTATTTAAAGAAAGATGTAGGTCCTTTCCCTTCAGCTTGTTTAGGAAATGAATAACAATTCAAACTAAACAGATAATAGTAATAATATACGTGTAAATGTTTGGTTAAAAAACGATCTTGTTAATAGTAGACTCACCGAGTACAATATTTACAATTGTCTGTATACAAACTGCACTTCTGATTCCAATAAAACTCCAGATCACTGATTACGTACTGCGAACCAAGACAGCCTCCAGTTATGTACGGCTGCACGCTTCTGTCCCACGAGAAAGTCAATTTTGCTAAAATAATAATAAATAAAATGTTTTTTTAATTTTAGCCATAATGAAAAAGTACTTAAGGAAAACAAAGGAATTGTGTATGTGAATTGTGGACACACATTAAATTCTAAATTAATGGTATTTAGAAAAGAAACGTTTATTCAGAAGTAACAAAAAAAAAAGTTAAAATACGAGGAACATCACAAAAGTCCGTAGCATGTTGCTTTTATTTAAAAAGGCTGATCAATAGATAAATGTCCCTGTGATTTTCACTTTCGTTTTCAACACTTATGAATAAATATTGTTGCCCTGAAATGATGGTTTCATTATTTTGACTGTCTTTTAGTCTCTGGGCTGAAGAGGGGAATAAAGTTTTATTCATTATGACCACAGACCTCAACATTACGTATTGGTAGCACCATTCCTTGTCAGAAAACCACTGGCAGAGCTGAAACGAGTCACTGGGTCGTTATCGATCGGGTCACCGGGTCTATGTTTAGTACCCGGCCTCATCCGTTGACCCGATTTCGACCCAGTGACGTGAAAGTCAGGCAAAGTTTTTAATCTTTCCTTATCAGGCGTACACACTGTGGCGTTTGAACAATGTTTCTTTCAGGGGGTGACCGAGACAGATGCTTTACCCTCAATAACAATAGTAATAAGTAACGTATGGAAATTGTCTCATATCCCCGGCAACAACAAAAATACCCGCAGGGATGTGTAAATGATAGTCAATTTTCGATAATCGGATTGCCGGATAACAAAATCCGGTCGACTGGATCAAGATTGAGTCAATTGGGTCAGGTTTCGTACCGGCTTATTCGGATCACATATACTCAGATCATTAGGTCTCCGATCACTAGAAAATGCCTTCTTCTCTTCAACCAGCTATCGAGGAACCCAACGTGAACTGTCTTTGAATAACTTCAAGTATTCTGTCAAAATTCTGTCGATAATGCCATTAGAGAGTCCTACATAATTGAAGTTAACCGCAACAGTTGAAAAATTGAATATCATATTTTAACTGGTTGGCAACCCTGCCAACTGCGGTACCTGCTCAACACTGTTCCGGTAGCTCTGAGCTTGTCTAGCCAAGAGTTTTCCAACGACACCTCAACCACGTCTCTCTACATTGTGGTTCATGATATATATTTTGGATACTGATTGGCAACACTGACAACTGGCGAATTTGGGAACGGGGACACCAACATTATTTTTCACCTATATCGATTAATGTTTATGTCAACTGCGAAGTTTGGTGTTGCTACGTCTAACGTAATCAATTTCTAAATTAAATTTTAAAGCAAATAGATTGGCAACACTGACAATTGCGGTGCTTAAGGACAGGAACACCCACAGTTTTATTCTATTGTCTCGCATAGTTTATGCCAATTTTGGTGCAGATAGATCTAATGGTATGGAAACAATTTAAAAAATGTATTATAAAAAAGGAGTAGGCAACTCTGACTTACAAATCAAGACGGTTCGAGTAGCTTTGGCCTGTCGTTTCGAGATCTTTCCAACATCATCTTAGCCACCTTTGTAGCCATAGCAGTTCTTGTGTTGAATGTTAACACAGGTGGACAGAGCGGGAGTATAATTTATCTAAAACTGCCTATCTAAATTATTTCTTCGTTGCTTCACATGTTATGGAGGGGAACATACTATAAAAGTGCAGTTTTTTCCTTCAAGATCAACGAAGATATTGAGAAACAGTTGCTACGTATAAAATTCGTGCTATTCAAAATCTGTCTTTATATCGTATGCCCTTGCATTATATGTTGCCTTGCCTTCTGCAAACAATCCTTCCAGATTGTGAACTTCAGCGCACCGTTTCCATTATTAAATGAATTCAATTCATCTAGTTTTAAAATGCAACTAAGTTAGCTGCCATAATTACTTAGTTTTGCAGATCATTATTTTATTCAGTTATAACAACAAAGGTATTAATGAGTCATTTGAGATTTCTATCTTACTAATATAAAGTTTCAAATTCCAAGAATATTTGAATGCATCTAAATTAACTATAATCGAAGTTCTACCTTTAAAGTACTTCAATTTGAGCGTTCAACTAAAGAAAATAGATTTATTTGTTTGTCTGCAAATGTTTAGCGAGTTCTCAAAATTAACACTAGGTGTCTCTGATGTTTTCTAACATCCTGCTCTCTGGCAGCGAAGAAAATAAGTTATTGAAAACCAGTTCTTTTCATGCAGCGAAAAAACTTTTTGTTTGCTGTCCTATGTTATTTAAAGTTCTTAAGAAGTTATCAAAAAGCTAAATGATGGTGGGATATACTAGCCTTATAGAATATAGTATTCATATTTCCCATGTGCACATTTACAAATACATTTTTCATTGTATACTTTATCTCAGCGCTTTTAGTAAAATAAGACTGATAATTTCTTTGTGAAATAATAAAACTATTATCAACGTTCTTTTTAGGGATATTTTAAATTTACGTTGACATTAAATTGAAACAAAACTATTTTTTTTAAATCTAGCTCAGACGTACCTATTCTATGTCCTGTATTAGTCAAAGCCGCAGAAAGAGGCTTCGTAGAATAGCCATACCAAAGTAAAGGTTTACTGATGACGTGTACAGGATCCTCAGAGATATCAAGCGAGAATAAACTTGGAGAAAGCTTACAAATATCTCCAATCTCTGATTGGCTGTTGTGAGATTTGTGAAACATTGCATAGGTTAGACGATATTCTTTAAGTGCTTCTTCATAATCTGAAATAATGAAAAGGAAACACAAGTGTTTTACACAAGCTTCCATTATATGTTTATGTAAATTTTTACTTTTGTGAAAATAATGATGTTCTTTATTCGATTCTGTCAATTTTATTGCTATTTTTCTGGAAATCTCCTTCAAAAATAATATTTTTATAACATTTCAGACAGCACGCGGACATCCAATGGACGTCCATAATATGTAAACCATTGGGCGTCCACAGAACTTCCAATGAACATCCCACCGACCCGCACTGCTCATTCTTTTGAACATGATACGTTCGCCCAACGGACATCCCAATGTACGTTTATATGGACACCCAATGGAACCATATGTAGTACATGGACATCACGTAGACGTGGAATGGACATTAGGATCAAATAGGTTTTGTCGTACGCTACGGAAGCTCCTGACTACTATTCACGAGCAATGATCGTCTTTTTTTTTCTGCTGCACAAGTAAGCCCAATTTCTGGACATCCATTGGACACCCACAATGTCCTTTACATGGAAATCCATTTCATGTAAAGCCATTGGACGTCCGCAATATCCGTCTTCGATACATCCATTGGACGTCAACAATGTCCATCTTCGGTCCATCCAGATTCTGGACATGCTTGAATCTGACATCCATTGGAAGTCCACGAAATTCTTCTTCGGGACTTCCAATAGACGTCCATCTCATTTCTAGTATGTGCGTGGACATAAAATTGACGTACTAAAACATAATATAGAGGTCCAATGGACGTCTTGTGCTGTTAGGAATGCATCTTATTAATTGCATCAAAGTTCTTGTAAGGGCTTAAAATAGATCTGAACTGTTCAATATTTTGAAATTGACCTGTTTATCAGCATATACGACTGTGTTCAGGTGAGTTTTAAATTTGAATTTGACTTTTATTTTGAGGCCTTTAGGCAATTTTGGCTTAGGCAGAGGTGAGTGTTGATTTATTGTTTGGCACATTTTTGAAACTTTATCTGCTGTCTGTCTTGTTCAGGAAAAGCACAGCTTTTATATTGTTCTTGAGCTTCGAGACTTTGTAAGAATTATGCAACAAGATTAAGCTTATCAAAATGAAGTATTATTAAATTTAAATCTATTGTTAACGATATGTATGATTTGTTTTTTTCATTTGAGAATTGGGGAACATTAAACTCTATTCCCAATATAAATGGATGTTTCATATATTCCTAATATAAACTTCTAACCCCTTCGAAGGAAAATCTATGACAGCAATTATTCACAGAACATCAAAAAGCACAGTTGATACTTTCTCTATTATGGGATATGTTATCATTATCTTCTGATAATTTAAACGAAATGTCGTGATTTAAATGAAACATTTAACTTTAGTACAAATGCATCCATTGTTTCGAATACTTTTTTTTTGTGCTCCACGTGTCCATAACGTAAGGACCTACCCTAATGACCATATTTCTTAAGTTTAAAACATTACTTTGTTCAAATGTACGATTTATATCTTATCTCTCCAGAGGTCTCATATAGCAATTTGGTCTGACTCAAAAGCAAATCAAGCTTCATTTGAGAAGTGCGACAACTTTATGCCACATTAGTAGCACGCGATGGGACTTCAGAGCACTAAGACGAGATGGCAGTACAACGAAATAAAATAAAATTAGATTTCAAATTTAACAAGCTTTCTGGCATTAGGCTAGTTCCAACAAGTTTGAATCAGGCTAGTTATAACAAGCAGTTGTTCCAAGAAGTTTGTTTCATTCTTGATTATCAAGTTTAAGAATATCAAAACAAGTGACTAACAGCCTTGTTACAAGTCAACATCCTATGTGGGCTGGGACAAATCTCTATTTCTTTGTTCCTAACAACAGTAAGGCTTTAGTTACTACATCTCCTGATCTCCTAAAAACTTTTCTCCCATTGTTTATTGATATTAACAGCAAAGGAAAGGATTGGGAAGGAATCGGCCCTGGCCTTATTCATTGCACCATTCGACCATTTGCTTGGTGTAATAAAGGAAAACCAAGAAAATCTCAGTCAGGATCGGACATGAACCCAAGTCCAAGCTCACTTGTTTTCCAGAAGTCCGTCTCGGGTGACCGCTGAAGTCAGTACTTTTGTGTGTGTGTGTTAAAAGCGATCTTCTGTTTGCATAAAGTATAATAAAAAAGAGCTAATCTGACTTGACATAACCTAATCTAAT
The DNA here is from genome assembly GCA_022664845.1 of Lepisma saccharinum. Classification (NCBI taxonomy): domain Eukaryota; kingdom Metazoa; phylum Arthropoda; class Insecta; order Zygentoma; family Lepismatidae; genus Lepisma; species Lepisma saccharinum. The sequence continues at coordinate 34,611 of JAGDQP010009810.1, read as the reverse complement.
TCCGCTAATTATGTAAAATGTTCAAAATGAGTATTAGATAAAAATCTAACTTAACTTTGCCCAACCTAATTAATTTACATTGGGGATGAGTGGGGAATGGAGAAGAGTGCATAATGAAGAACTTCACGGACTTTACGACTCACCCAATGTTGTAAGAATAATGAAATTGAGACGACTAAGGTGGGCAGGCCATGTAGCTCGGATGGGGAAGAAACGAAGGTTATATTCCATTGTGGTTGGTAAGCCGGACGGAAAGATACCGTTGGGAAGACTGAGATGTCGTTGAGAGGATACTATTAGAAGGGATCTTCGAGAAGTTGGTGTGCGTGATGAAAACTGGCTTGATCTTGCTCAGGATAGAATCCTATGGAGATCGTTTGTTACTGCAGCGATGAACTTGCGAGTAAGTAAGTAAGTAATCAATTTACGGTTAGAAAGGAAACTTGACCCTGGCCGGGAACCGAAATCCGGACTCCCGAGTAGGTCCTATTTTCCAGTGTATTCATTTCGGTAGTCAAAGTAGAAAGAAAAACTTAGTATTCTTTCAGCTTGTTCTGGCGAGTTGCACTCCTTAAGCTAATGTACACTTTTGCGCTCGAGTGGGTGGGGCATCTCAACTGTTCGAATGACCAGCACGAATGCAAATAGCGCAAGTCAGTACAAACACTACAAGCACTTTCTGCCCCTGCTCAGGAGCAAGTAAGGTTTCTATGGAGCGGGTGTAGGTGGATGCAGACAATTGACAGTCGCGCTGCGTTCTAAGCGTATGTGTGCGAGATTACAGATGGCGTTACTTGCTAGCAGAAGGAAATAAGCACATGCCCGTTCGGACGAGAACTGAATGAGATTGTACGAATAAACAATGTGACGTCACATTCATTATCACAGTTGCCAACTGCGGTAGTCGAGATGTTTGAGGCGTCAGGCCAGCGTCTCCAAGGTTCTTGGTTTGAATCCCGACTGAGGCATGGATGTTTGTCTAATTTAAAACTTAACAGCTAATGGCATCGTGACGGGCCGAGGTTTATAGTTATTAAAATGACCCACCACAAAAAGCAAAGTTTCTAATTAACATAGTTCTGTACTAACTTATACTTCCAGTGCATACAGTGCAACACCGAGCAGACCACCCGAACAAACCTTTTCTTTTAGTGTTCTTGGAATCTGAGTGACCTCTCTCTTTCGTCACTAACATTACCGAAAATTTTCATGTTCTCAGTTCAGTTACCTAACTGAAAATGGCTGAAATATTACAGTAAAACATTACATAGATTACGTCGTAGGATTACACTATTGGCCGTAAAGCCCAAATATAGTAAATCAACAACCTACCAGCTTCGCAAGTAGATATGTCACTCAAAATACTTGTAGTATCGCTACTTTCTATCGTTACTGTCTTGGATGTTCGTAACCATCTTTTTATCATGAGACGCAAACAAGTAAACCCTGAAAGAGAAGTAGAAAAATCGTGAATGAAAACGTAAGCTCTAAACTAGATAGTGTCTAAAGCATCTGGAGAAAAGGGGATATCTAACACAACTATTCATATTAATTAGGCATCTGAAACCACAGTTTTAATTTTTGTAACAAGCTAATCCAACTCCGTCAAAAACTAGGTTAAAGGGAGCAGATCATGGCCCTATATCGGTATATTCTTCCAAAGGCATTTGGTGACTGTCTCGAATATGATCATAATGGATTGAAGGAATGTGCCACAGATTTTGGTCTAGGAGCTATTGTAGGGTTATTAAAAGAAACCAAACAGAAAAATTTTGCACAAATATACATGAATATTGAACATTGATTATGTACTGGGTTATTTCATAAGTAATGTCGTATGTGCTATAATCGCTGCAATGACGCCATATGACGAGCGAATAGTGAAGTAGACGTGCCATAGTTGAGTCATATAGGGAACTTCATTGCACAGCAATGTGTAGAAGGACAGCGGTCTACTCCACGTTTTGGAAGTGTAGCTTTTGTTCGGTCATGGCAATGTCGGAGGACCACATACGGCATGTCATGCTGTATGAATTTCACCAGGGACATCCAGCCAGCGCAGCGTCACGAAACATCAATGCCGTACATGGTCAGGGTGCTGTGGATGTGTGAAAGTGCCAGAGGTGGTTCCAGAGGTTTCGGTCTGGGGACACCAGCCTCACCGCTAAGCCACGAGAAGAGAGATAAGTCACCAGTGCAGCTGGACAACGATGCCCTGTGAGCAGCGCTGGAGGCAAATCAAATGCAAACTGTTGAAGATCTGTCTAGCGAACTCCATTTCACCCATTCAACCGTTCATTGTCATCTGCAGGACCTTGAGTACGTGTCGAAAGTCGGAAAATGGGTACCCATGTGTTAACGCCTCACCAGTTTTCTAAGCAGCAGCGAGTTGACATGCGCAGTACCATGCTCACCCGTCACAGACGTGAGCCATTTCTGGACAGAATTGTGACAAGAGATGAAAAGTTGGTGCTCTACCATAACATTACACGCAAACGGCACTGGGTACCTAAAGGGGGCGCAGGAACTGTGCCAAAACATGATCTTCACCCCTGCAAAGTGATGTTGAGTGTTTAGTGGGATATCCGTGGGATAATCCATTTTGAGCTTTTCCCACGTAACCAGACCATCAATGCAGTTGTTTACTGTCAACAGCTTGAACGCCTACGGACTGCATTGTTGGGAAAACGTCCATCTCTGGTTAATCGCAAGGATGTGCACATCCACGGTGATAACGCGCGCCCACACACGGCAAGAAAAACCTTGCTAAGATCGAGGAATGTAGCTGGGAGAAACTCCCCAAACCGGCGTTTTCACCAGATCTTGCACCAACAGACTACTGTATTTTTCGCAGCCTGCAAAACCACGTTTCCGTGAAAACACTACAAAATGAGGATAACGTGCGACGAATAGTGACCCAGTTCTTTGCTCCCAAAACCGGTGAATTCTTTCACACTCAACAACTATTCTCTGTCGCACAGGAAAACCACCTTTTCTTATCAGGAGACGACCTCAACCTTCCCCCATTATGAAGCACGTGCCTCACGCCAATGTTTCCAGCGTTGCTCTCTGTGCCACCGCCACCATGGTGCTATTCTTTGTCCTCGCCGCCAGATACTCATAGAAAACCTAACGGTACTGTTTAGAAATAAGAAGGAAATGTCTGTAAGGGATTTAAAGGAAGAAAGAAGGGGAAATTACTTTTTTTTTAACGAACCTTCAATACAATTGAGCAAAAGTGTCTTACTCACTTCAATTCTTGTGCTTATTGAGCACAATGTTCTGTTGTTACCAAAGTCCACCGCCCGCTAAGATTGAGCAGGCGGTGCTAAAGTCTATTTTACGAGACCGTAACAACAAACCGCGCGCCATCCCCAATGTCTGATTTGTTGCGTGCCTTATCAGTCACGCAGTTCGATAAAGATAAAAATAGTTCTCATGAATATTTGCTAAAAGTCAACGTGAGATTATTAGTTATTAACATTAATGTTAATTTATAATAAGCAGATAAAAATGTTTATCTAGGATGAATGTTGGTATTTAAAATCGTGAATTATATTGCCATTAACAGTAATGCCTTCCTGCCACATTGGTTTCACTCCTTTCCTTTGACTCGACCCATTCATTCTCAATTTCTCACTGTCACCAGTAGACGAAACTTGGCGTCCAAAGACAAGCAGCGGTCATATTCCAGTCCCGAGGGAGGAGGACACATGCTTTCCTCTTTGTTTGAGTTGGACAGAGGCAAAAGAGAAGGGAAAGGGGAAAATTTCTTAAGGTCTACAGAGTTACTAACACATGGATAAAACACGTGCTGTATGGGGGGGGGGGGGGGAAATATCTCTGCCTATAAAAGCCAACCCGGTTGCAGATAGGGCGGATGAATACGCTTTCTAGTGCTACGGTTGTTTACCTTTACCTTCAAGTCTCGTGGAATAGACTTTAGATTTCCAGATTTGATTTGAAACTGTACTACTGGCCCGATAAAGCAACGTGGTCTCTGAGAAGATAGGGGTCAGCAGTTAGGGGTGTTCGGAAGTCCGAAGTTACTCCCGGAATTACTTGGATTCCGGAATTTTGACTTTCCGAAATTCCGCCATTTCGGAATTTCCAGGGCCGTGGTGGCTCAATGGTAAAGTGCTCATCTCCGTCTCTTGGGGTCGTCAGTTCGGTCCCTACTCGTGCTATATGGGTTTTGTGGTGGACAAACACCGTGTGCTCTCCTGTTTCCTCCTACTTTCCTCATTCCATCAATCTTCCCATCATCATGTCTATCCGGTGTGAAGAGCTACTTTTGATCCTGCGAATTTGCATACGCTTATATAAATTTTAATATGCATTTTTTTTCTTTGGTTATGCATATCATTAATTTTAGGCTACGAATTTGACTATTATTATGAATGATTAAAGGATTAACGCATTTAGGTTGTTATTTGAATTTTGGTACATGTATTTGATTAACTATTATAACTATTTGCCATTGAAATATTCGAATATGCAGCAAGCATCTTGGAAATCATCGGTTCTCTCTGAGCACCGATGAT
>JAGDQP010009810.1:0-29667 GCA_022664845.1 Lepisma saccharinum | reverse complement strand
TTTGTTTGGGTCACCGTTTGTTTTATCACTATTTTTAAGTGATCCGGGTCCTTTCATAACTAATAATCAGCCTGACAATGAATATAATAATGAGGAACTAAATTTCAGGGCAGCCGTCTGCTACTGCCCTTACCTACGGGTCAGGTGACAGACCGCAGCATGTATTGTACTGAATGAACAGTGCAAGCCATGATTTCTTTACTTTTTCCCCAGCTTATTTACATGATGTCATCTCTGTATAAGTATCTGTACTTCTTCCCCTATGTGTATAGATTGTTTATATTTACTCTTTAGTGTCACACTCTCCTACTTTATTTCATCATTTTGTATTTTTCTCTCTACCATCCACCTCGCCAGCACGTTCTTCCCGCTGCTGTGTTTTGGAGCAACCTGCCCATGTTTTCCAGCAGGTGGCAACACAGTACAGTGGAAGTTTCAAAGCCTTCTCTTCTCATTCATTTCTTTTTTTTATTTTTTCAATAATTTTAATAAGTGTTTTAATGTATTATGTATTACAGAATGTATAGTTAGATTGTAAGTCCATGTTAGTAAAGTGTGTACGTGTGACATCACGTCATTTATGTATAAATAGAGTTTCTTTAATCATGTTTACATTACACCACTACGAGTGGCAACACTGTTCCGAGAACAGGTGTTTTGCTGGACCCAGCAAGCTAGGCTGTTAGAAAGCGAGTCTCTACATAGGGATAGAGAAATTGACTTGTAGTAGGTGAAAGCGAGACGAACAGAGTCAGTTTTTATTTGGTTCGTAGACTATCCACAGCTATTTCGAGATATGAGTGTTCTGATATCACAGTCAAGTGCTTATACATCCGTTATCAGTCCAAGCATGGGCCTGGACTCAACACTAACATTTTGCGTTATCGTCTAACCTTTGGAAGTGACATTACGTTCAAACTTCATTCACTATTATTTTGTGTGACATAAACAATCCAGTGAAACATTATTTGATAATGCCACTGTTCGTAATTTGTTTAGGTGTGTGAACATTTACAGTGTTTCTGATGACCACCGAATTGTGAAACTTAACTTATTTTTACGATTCTACACAGTAACGCCAATGTCAAACACTCATATCCTCACCTTGGTGCCAGTGTACACATTTGCAATCCTACAAACAATATATATGCAGCAAAGTGTGTAAACCAAGTCAAGTGAATTGTGCACTTAAGCATTACAAGTGAACTGGCCTAGTCCCTTCAGCGGAGACCTATCTCGGCATTCATGCTGTAAAGTCAAAGTTACCAGAGAGGTACGTTATGTACCTAGAATTAAACGAACTCTCAACTATCGGCTTCTAAACCCAAATTAGTGCTAGTTTTGTTGAACGAGTGAAGATATTATTTTTATCCATCACATTCACAATAACAGTCAGACGTCATCATACGAAAAGACTGTAGGTCCAGAACTTTTACCACAACGTGTGACTTATCCATAATGGTATCCTCTAGTTTGGAACAAAATTGAACTTACCCAGTGATGAACATTTCAAGCATTACCAAGATTTTGTGGTTATGAATTTAAACCTGAACTATTCCATAAAAATGCAAATAGCTAGTGACGTCACTAATGAGTGTGTGTAAATAAGATATTTTTTTATATATATATATGAGCTCAAATGAAATAGTGTCGTTCTCAGAGGTGAAATATGACATGTATTAAGAAAAACATGTCAAAGTCTGTGAGGAGTGTCTTAGTGTTAGTGTAAATAGTGTGCTTTATCTTTCATCTCTACTCCTACCCTCCTTTGTGGAATAAATTCTTAATATCTATCTTGAAAACAACATATTTTTCTTCTCTGGAACTGCTGGTAACCTGTCCCATGCTGAGTGAGGTCTTCAGAGGGGTAAGTACTGTATATTCAGTGCTGAATATGTGTTGTTCTGTTTCCAGGCTTTTAGGTTGGTGTAAGCAGATGACAAACCTAGAATTAGTTCCGGTTTTCTTAAGATACTGCCCTGGAGAATGCAATGATTACCCATATGGTTTCTAACTCATTTAACCCTGAGATCATCATATCCTCTGTGTGATATGTTTTTCTTGTTTTTGTTTTTTTAATCTCACGCCTCTCCTGATAACTCGTATTTCTCTTCTTTGATTTAAATGTGGCGATCCCAAGTAGAAGTAAATTAACAGGAGAATCTTGTGTTGCTGACCCCCCCAACACTCCCCTTTTTTGCTAATTTAATACCTTAATCTGCGTGAGAACTTTGTAGTTGAGGTGTATAGAGCAATTAAAATTAGTAATTCAAAATTTGCATCCCAATCATTTGGCACCTCATTTTAATCCGGCTCCTAAACCACAGGGGGCACTTTACACCGGCCTTAGCCAAATTTGCTTAAAGCCTTTAGGCTAAAGGCCTTATAAATTAAATTCAAATTCATAATTTGGAATTCCGATCCATTCCACTTTGTTTGACATGAGCTACTATAGAATTTCAACACAGGAATTTGAATTATATTTATGGCCTCCAGAAGCCTTAGGCTCAGGTGCTAATCGTATGAATTCTTTACATTGTATTTCACCTTATCCAGGAAGTGTTAATTGTTGTGAAAATAGCATGTCTTGTTGATCTGTCTGCTGGCGGTGAACAGTTATTTTCTACAATTTGGTAATGAAACTCAAAATTCCTACATTCCAGAATTCCGACTTTCCAAAATCGCAAAATTGGCATTCTGATTCCGGAATTCTGGTTTCCATTCCGGAATTCTAAACAACTCTATCAGCAGTGTATATAAACACATGAGCCGGACAGGAATCGAACCGCACTGTCATTGCTTGCGCAAATTTCTGAATAGGCCTATGTGACGTTTGGGTGCGAATTATTTGTATTATAGCATGTTTAAATTTTGAATTTTATTTATTGCCTTTAGGCATCTAAATCTCAGGCCGGGATAGGAGAGGGGAAAGGATTCGGGAAGGTGTCGTCCAGGGCCTAAGTTGAAGGTGCCATCTGACCCATTTGCCTGGAGTGACTGAGGAACCCCGAAAAAAACCTCAGTCAGGATGGTCGGTCGCTGGTACCGAACCCACGACCTGCCGAATGCTATTCCAACGCTCTCCCACTGAGCTACGGTGGCTCGGTAGCATGTCTAAAGTAAAGGAGTACGTGTTTCTTCTTTTATATAGCTTGGCTAATGAGTTTAATGAAATTTGATTTAACACGGGCGTAGTCTGAAATCGTAAATTTATGATTGCGCTTTATTGGTGTTATTGTATAAAAGAAGATTATGTAAAAAAGATATACAAGAAGATATACAAGATTATGTATATTGTTTGTTTAATTATCCACAACATACTGTAAACTACTTTTATTTTTGGCACCAAATTTTCGCGAACATTTTTTATAAGTTGCACACTTTGCTTCCACAATTGAAGACCTGAATTGAAAAACATCCCAAGTACACCGGAATACATGTTTCAAGAGAAACGAAACACAGTCCAAGGTCTTCGTATGTTATCTTATTCAGCGGAAATTATTTTGTGTTAAAAAGGGTTTCTGTGGTGGGATTAGGATGCAAGTAGATAGCCCTTGGAACATAGATACCGACGAACAGAAAAATGCAAATACGAGAGAAGTGAACTTGGGATGTTTTTCAATTCAGGTCTTCAATTTGTATCCTGACCCGATAGGATATTGTTTTATTTTATTTGGAGGAGGCTCTGTTCGTAGACGGCTATTTTGCGGTTCTTCCTGTATGCTATTTTCTAACCACGAGCGCAAGAAGTTCGATATTTCTTTCACTTCTCAGAAACAAAACACACAGCTCACAAACAAAACAATACTGACTAGAAATGCATGAAGTCCATTCCTGTAATTTAAAGTTTGGCAACACCGTTCCTCTCTCTTTAGCAGCTGAAGAGTGGGTCGTAAATGATGATTTATGACTGGAGTGGCTTGTCCTTTAGATCAGGAATTTCAAGAAAAATGGTTCCGAAGAAACGAAACAAACAATAGTTGACAGGTGGAAGATCGTTCTTTTCCTTACGGTGCAAGAATACGACATTACTTATGGGATAAGCTGATATATACAAAGGATAAATATGCCTTTATACTGACATATTTTAAATGTGCATCTTACCCCACATATCAGTGTAAGATATCCATTAATTCGGGAGAAGATGCTTAATTCGTAGTTTTACATTACAATTCAGAAATAAATTCAAATTGAAATTTAAAACTCTTTAGGGGTAATCCTTGTATATTCATTTGATAAAACCCGATGAATTAATTTTAGCTTTTCTACTAACATTGTTAGGGAATCTTTACTATTATTTTACACGTATTTATATAAAGACTTTTAGAACACAAATTAAAACAGGAAACTACACAAACAAATAATAAGAAATTGTTTAAAATGTTCAGGTTTAGCCCAGACAGGAACAGAAACAGTTTGGTCCATTTTTGCAGGTATGAAAAAAAAAAAGAAACAGTTTGATACAACGTACATTAACGAAGTACTTACTGAAAGCAAAGCCTCCGACGACAATTATTACCAAGGCAAAGATATATTGTGTTCCTATTTCGAGTGGTGCCTGGAAAGAAAGCAAAGGCATTATTACATTAGGTTATTGTAGTATGTAACTGGAACATAATCTATGTGACATGATAGAGTTGAAGCTGAAACACATACTACAATAGAGCAGCGTTTCTCAACCTTTTTCATCCCGCGATCCCCTGTCACCATGCCTTGTAGTCAGCGACCCTCCATACTTTCTAGCCAGCGACCCTCAATTATTTTATTTTGTGTAGCATTTGTTTTTCATTTCAAAACATAAGTTTATATCCTGTTTTTACAATAAATATCCTAATTATATTATCCAAAACTATTCAGCAAACTACATTATCTTTACTAATTATTAAAAACATCAAACAAAATAAAATACTTTCTTTTGAATTTATTAGTTATAACCTAGAAAACCGTAGTTAAATTTATTATTTCACCTCCCCTGGCGACCTCCCTTACACAAATCCCACGAACCCCTTATGGGTCGCGACCCCCAGGTTGAGAAACCTTGCAGTAGAGCATAAGGTGGCAATGCCGTCGCTTCGCAACATGCTTTCCGTTACTATCATAAAGCTTCAACGTAAAAAGTATTAATATAATCAATTTTTCATTTCTTTTGCTTCCACGCTTTTGTTAATTTATTTTTGCTCGTTTTGGCTATTGTTCAACCCTGTTCTTGCAATCAGACATGTGGAGGTCTGAAATGGAAACATCAGTTAGAAGAAGGACGCTTAATGGCGACCACCTAAGTTTCTAACAAGATTTAATAAAAAATATTTGGTAAACTTCATAAAAGAAGATAGCTTAAATAAACTTCAGACGCTGCTCTACAATGTGGATGTTAACATTTGGAAATTATTTTAAAACTAACCTCCAAAAATTGAGTTCTATAAAGAGTACCTTAAACGGGCATACTTCGGCACCTACATATTTATGTGTTCTGTTCTACATATTCTTAATAGTATTCATATTTATGTGTTCCTAATATTTTGTTCCGTTAAGGTCCTTAATGGTTCCGTTTGGTCCTTAATGTTTTGTTTGCATCATATGTCAAAAGTGGATTTGTGGGTACTGTAACAAACGTTCAAAAATCAAATCTTATACCTGTGAAGCCTCTGAAGACGACGATTAAGAATGCGAGAACAATTGTTAAAAAATGATTGCAGTTTAGATGTTTATAGTGTGTGTGTTATAGTGAAAGGGTTTTTTGTATTGTCACAGAAAATGAAATCGTATATCACTTTTTTCTTAGCTATGTTCTTTCCTTTAAAACAGGATGTTCCCAATGGCTGTTTCATAGTATAATGTTGAGTATATATAAATAAAACAAGAAAAATAAAAAAAAAAACAATAAAATATTACTTTTAATATTATGCAACAGTTTGCTAATGTGTAATTTTTTATTTTCGTGTGCCAAAGAAGCCCCACAGTCCATCTACATTCATCTAAGGAAGACATTTCACAAGATGCCAAAGTAGCCCCACCTGGTCAGTAAAGACATCTGGTTTGGAAAAATGGTCAAAGTTACAAAAGTTATTTTTTTGCATGCACGTAGACAAGAGTCATATTGTCAATTTTGAATAGTTTCTTTGTAGAAAAATTCACACACAAAAAGCACAGGCTTAAAAATGTCCTAAAACCTGCCTAAAGTAACTCCGGTTTTCGGTATGTACTGTTTGCAAATGTTTTACGTGGTCGGCCAATGGCAAAAAGGATTTCGTCACTGTCTAATATGCATGAAATTACACTTTACAAATATTTTCCAATGGGTATTGTAAAGATAAATTATATGATATAGAGACACAAGTTAATTGATGCTTGAAGATACTAAAATGTCACGGAATTAAGGTTTGAGCTTTCTTACTTTTCAGTGATGAACGGACGTAAGTCTATTGCAATAATCACAGAGGTATGGAAGTTTATTTTCCGAACCACTACATCAGCATGTGTTCAGTTCGTTTGTTACAATTGTCACCTTCATTCTTATATTACAACACTCACTTGTCAGCTGCGCTCAAATTCACCACACTCTCTATAGAGGTCATCTGAATTTTCTACTTATTTAGCCCTAAGACGTGTTTGTCATTGTCCACATGGGACGCCATTACATAATTAACTCATAAAACTTGTCCAAAAACGTGAACAAAAACTACAATGATAAAGACCTTTCTATATAGGTTTACTTTCTTCATCTATCCAGTTCAAAAGGATCTAGAATATGGAGTATGTCTACTAAACTGTTAAGATTAAATGATGCAATTTTATAGCGAAACTGTACGTATACATATTGGCTGCATTCAGCGCTGTGAAACATGATGCATTATCACATAGCCCGAGCAGCAGACCATCGCTGCTCGTATACGGCGTAGGGAATTGGCGACCCCATCGTCCAGCCGGCTTATGCTGGTTGCAATCAGCCACAAACGGCGTAGGGAATTGGCGATCCCATCGTCCAGCCGGCTTTTCCTGGCTTCAATCAGCGCTCGCAGGTAAAGATCTACGCTGGGACCAGAACAGAGGAGTTTCACTTTCACCTCATTCTTCATCCACAGATGTTCATCATTTCATCTCCTCTTGTGCTGCGAGTTGCGCCTCCACGCAATGACCAGGGATGTGACAGGATGTACTTTCAATGACGCTGGCCCCTGGGCCCAGGGGAAAGGGGGCGGAACCATTGGATAGCGCCTAGTTCATAACAGCAGATTCTTGGATGGTCTAGCTCGTTGAGTCTCGGAAGTGCGCCATTGGAGAGCTCTTCCGACCTTTGGTCTCGCCAACACTCCGGGGGAGTGGGTGTCCCAAGTATCCATCAGTCGGGAGTGCAAGTGATTTCGACGCCAAGTCATTGAACTTCGCCTCGATTTCCAGCTTGCTGACAAGGGTGATGAGAGTAGTACCCGGCAGCCTCGTTGGCTCCTCAGAACGAAGAAGGAGAAGTGTGGGCATTTACGGCTTTAAATCACCATGGCTCCATCACATCCTAAAAATCAGTCGCCTTCGCCGAAAGAAAAGCAGAGAATGAAGAGAAAGTCACTGATGTAAGTCAGAAGGCGCATACAGTAATGAATCTACCAGTGACAAGAAAGAGAAACTAGAAGTAGAGGAACAGACAAGTATCGTACCAACTTTCACACGATATCTTGTAATTAAAGTAAAGAACGAAACAGACAATCCAGGTGGTTTGAAGAAGATATCCCCTTTCATAATCCAAAGACAATTTACTTATGTCGCAGGCGAGCTACACAATTTTTAAAAGCTTCGGAATGGCACCTTATTAGTGGAGACATCTACTGACAAACAGACAAATAATCTCCTGAAGATGACATCAATTGGAACTCTTGAAGTTGTAGTTGAGCCACGCCGCCAACTGAATTTTACACAGGGCGTAATAACTTGTTGGGATCCTACATGAGATTAAAAGAGCACTCGCCAGTCAAGGTGTAGTCAATGTTAAACGCATCAACAGCAGAAAGACTGGCAAACTACAACCCACAGGATCATTAATTTTGACATTTGTCATGCCTCAGTTTCCTAAGGATGTGAAGGCAGCTTTCTATCGCCTGCCTGTCCATCCTTATATACCAAGTCCGCTCCGCTGTTTTAAATGTCAACATTATGGACACACCAGCACGTCATGTAACGTGACCTCTTCTGTATGTGAATTTGCGGAACCAGTAGTCATGGTGAGGATCCTTGTAAGTCACTGAAACCTCAGTGTGTTAATTGCAAGGGTGATCACACGGCCTGGTCGCGTGACTGTCCTATTTTTCAGGAGGAAAAACGAATTCGAGAGCTGATGGTATTAGAGAAAATATCTGCTGGTGATGCTAAACGTCGATTAAGAGTGTCTCAGCGCACCCTTCCCTCTGGTGCGTTTTCACACGTTGTAGCCAGAATACCAGTTAAAACTGCCTCGGTTGGTACCCAGACAGTTAATGTATTAACACAAACAGAGTCTGATGTGCATGAAGACCCTCCGAAGCCGCCCAAAGGATCAGAGACTCCTCGCAATATGCCGACACAGAGGCAGGGTTCTAGAACTCCATGGGTTAAGACTACTTTTAGTCCCTATAAAGTCTCCAAATTAGCTCGAATTTCGCCTCTCGCTACAAGCATTAAGACTCTGACGAACGTTTTGGCTGCTCAATTAGCTCAGGAAGAGTCTGCACGTACTATCGAACCCAGTTCATCTTTGACTACAGACATGATTGAGGACCACCTCATGGATATGGATTTTAATCTCGTGGGAAGGAAAGGTACACCGATTAAAAGGTAATATTTTTACTTGTTTTGCAGAGAGTTTTATGATTTCCGTTTATTTTATATGATTATGCCCCTTAACTGTTAAGTTTTATAGTCCATTTTTGTTTTATCTTGTGAAGGCCCATTTACAGACTTCCTCGTTTTAATTTTTTATACGAAAGACTCTCTACACCTTTCGTATGCATTAATCGCTATACTGCATTAATTATTTTAATTAGTCAACAGCTAAGTTTTGACATGACCAAGATAAGGGGCTTCCCCGTATCGGGACGGGCGTAAGCCATCGTGCTGTTACCGCCCATAAAATTCATTTTATCTTATCTTCAACGCTGTGAGCGGCTCAGTGAGAGTGATTTCCAGTGAGTGAGCGCTCACAGCGGATCCTTCGGATGCCAAATTTAGTTTATGGTCAACAAACAGTTGAATTTTGTAAAGCGTATGGTTGAAGTTCCACGAACAATTGAATATCGCACAGCATAAAGAGTAGTAAACATGACGCTAATATGTATCTCTAGCACACTATTTGTTGGATATAAATACGTTTTAAAGCGCTAACATCTTACCAGACTGAAGCTGCAAGTGCACATCATGACTTGTACTTATTTCATAGTAAGTAGTCCTCTCCGCCGGAAGCCATATTGCAGTCGCACTAACCGCACTTCCGGGAGGTCCGGCTCACAAGTGAGCGCGAAAATCTTTGCTCACAAAGATGGCGTCGGCTCACTGTGAGCCGGAAATTCTCAGTGGCATTCGAAGGACAAATTCCGTGATCCCTTAGTGAGCCCTCACCGCGCTGAATGCCACCATTCACTCCGCTCACTTCCACAACTCGGCACGTAATTACGGATCCATTTGTAGGGAGCAGCAGTGACTCTTCCTGAACTCCACCCTATGTCGTAACGCGGGAACTTTGAAATGGGGTGTTCGCCATTTACTACCTTTTCCCTACCAATTACAGTATCAAACCAACATACTAAAACAAAAGAACATTCCAAGATGAAGCAAATAATATTGTCTTTGAATTGGCGATAATGTAATAATAACCACTGGCGTAACAGACCGATAAGTCTTGAGCCTGCCCCAATGCCATCTGTCCGCGGTTGGTGGAACTGCGTCCACCTGAGTGACGCCTGTGTGGTTCAACGAACAGGCGTTGAACTGGCGATAGCTATTAAAAAAATAAATACTCAATATGAAACTTATAGGATGCTTCTGTTGATGAGAACAAGTCAAAATCTGAATTGTAACATTTCTCCTCAGAACTTAATGAAAATTAAGAACTGTGCATGCACGTCTTTTTATAACTTGTTATTGCTTTCAAATTTCAATAAGATTTATTGCTTTGAAATTTCAATAAGAAAGGTTCTCACTTTGTTGACAGCAGTTCATTATAAATGAAGATAACAGTTTAGTAAAGATCCAGACACACGAGTTTTTGTTGAAATGTTGTTTTTGTAACAGAAATTTCTAATATCCAACACACAACAGGAAATACTTAAAAACACAATACATTTTAATAGTAAAATACTTACTTCGGTCATTTCTGTTTAATTTTACGTGACGACAAAATCTACAGATGATGATAATGACTTTGTTTCGTTTGTTTACTTTGTGACTTAGTAAAGCTTGTCTTTTCTTTGTCTTCGTAATTTCGCAAAAGAACATGTCCCTGAAATTCCCATGTACTGTTGGAAATTTAATAACTGTTATAGAAACAATTTAAAATAACAACAATTAAGTACTACATTGCTAATGTTGAACAAATTAAACAGTTTTCTTTCAATTATTCATAGAATACATTGTAAGTAGATATTTTATAATTACTAGCTGAGGTACCTGCCCGTTAATGGGGGGTGAATAAAATTTGCTTGCAACACTGATATGCGCGAACGTTTTTAAAGTAGGTTGGCAACTGCGGCGCATAGAGTACTTCTATGATCTCTTCCTGTAGCTAACTACCAAGTTTGGTACTGATACAGTCACAGGTGTGGGAGCAATTGGAAATATAATTGTTTAAATGTGATTGGCCAACACTAATAATTCATGCGACTGCTTCGCCCGTAGTACTTCTATCACATACTACGACATTGCGTGGGGGATAAAATTTTGGAAGGTAGTTAACCAGGGCCCAATTAGTAGGTGCCATCCTGGTATTTGCCTGGTGCGACTGAGGAAAAACCCTGGGAAACTTCAGTCAGGATGGACGGTCGCTGGGATCATTCCTAGGACTTACCGATTGGTAAGTGAACGCTGTACGAACTGAGTTAAGGCCTCTCATTGTCACCGCAGAGGGTGAGGATGAGATTGAAACGTGAGATGAGATTGAGAACAAAGAAGCAACGTGAGGGTGAAGACGATGTGAAAGCAAGGCTGACGGCAAAACAAAGACGTAAAGGTTAGAAGGATGTGATGAATGCGAACATCAGATGGTGTCCTACCGCCTTGTCCAAACGCATCTCTTCTGATAAAAACAATCACACCGAATAACCGTAACTCATTCTTAAAGCATTGACTTTTCATTCTGGAGGTCCTGGATTTGATACCAACTGCCGACCACCTAACTTAGGTTTTCTAGGGCTATTCTCAGTCACTCCATGCAAATACCGGAGTTGTACCTTCAACTTAGACCCTTTGCGACTCCTTCCCGCATCCTTTCCTCTACTCTATCAGAGCCTACACCACAGATGATTAAAGACCAAAAATAAATTCAAATGATTAAAAAGAATCTGAAATGACAACGTCAGTAATCTGAAATCAATTTTTCAGTAGCCCTTTTCATTCAGGCGCTAGCGTACGAACGGACAGAAAGGACACAAACGTTTTTGACCTCCCTTAAAATTAATATGAATAAAATCTAATTTTACAAATGCCATTCTAATGGTTACAAAATGTGGCTAAACCACAACTGTCACTAGGCTGTAGTTCTTATAATTTCAAGGTTTCAATTACCCAGCAGATATCGCTCCCCTTCTATTGTATCTGACTACACCACTTAGTCATAAACATACTTTATGCAAATTAACGTTCTTTTTACATTCCTGCCTGTTGTCCGCCTCTTAACAAATTAAGGAAGAAAATGATTATCTCAACTTCCTTCTGTCTCTTCCGTTGGTTTCTTCCTGTATTTTTTTTAATCCAATCTCTTGCTTGTCTATCATGTTCCATCTGAATGTCACAAGGTCTTTTGTGCTTTGGGATCCATCAATTTGTCGCTACATTCAAAGAAAGAGGAAGAAAAAAAAAAGAAGCAATCCTCGACAAGATGTTGTTATTGTCAGTAGAACAAACCGTTTGTCTGTCTGTTTTTAATGGATGCAATTTTGTTTCGTTACAATGTGACATTTCTCAACTCAAGTTTGGTTAAATGATCAATTACTTGTCAATATATATTATGGTTTTGGCTTTGACACTGAAAATCAATGGACATCGTTCATAGGAAATGGATCGAACTGGTGAGTACCGCACTTCAGTTTTCTCTCTATACAGTATTTCCAAAGCTCCGTTAAGTTGGAGTACCAGTAAAAGCCATTTTGTTAAAAATATGTCCTATAGTTTTCTACTGTTCTGTACGCCAACGTTTGAGTTTTGTAAGTGGCACTTTTGGGCACTTCAAAAGTAGTACACCAAGTACCACTAAAATCTACATGTCTAATTTCATTGAATTCTTAACATATCCCACGGGACACTCAAACTGAATCTGTACCAACAAGCAGTCCATACTAGATTAGTGGTTTTTTTTTTAGTTATTTAGTGAATATACAGGGTGGTGACGTGATGCACTGATAAATTTCGAGGGATGTAGTTTAGTTCAAATAGTAAGGGAGAGAGTCCTAGTTAGTAAGGTGGAAATTCAACTGCATTTCGGAGCTACAGGCTGCCGAAAGCGTGGGAAAATGAACTTTAGAGCTTCATATTTCCAATAACATTAACAGTAGAGTTGACGTGGTACACTATCATTAAAGACCGCTCTACCCAAAACTATATATTGCAATTGCGCAACGGATTTCCCGAAGGAAGTACAGAATTTCCAGAAGTTTGTATAGGTAGGTCGAGATGAGCATCCATGGGACGATTATTGTAACAATAATTCGTTTGCATCAAATTGATATCTCAAATACTTGGTTGTTAATGTTACACAAGCATTCAAGGAGGAGGGGGTCCATGCTTTGCTTATTTTATCTGATAATGTAGAGGGAAGATCTGAGCAATGCTTACGTAAGATTCGCTTAAAACATACAAGATTTAAACAGTTTTTTTTTTACTACGAAAAATCTATAACTTTATTTGACAAATCTTACCTAAGGGGGAAGGAAAGGTTATCGAGTATATGCTTATTTTTGCTTACAAGCGAAAAAGGGGGGCTCTAAAGTGTCTAAAAATGTGCTTTACGTAATACTTGAGCGTCCAGTAGATGCTATATGCATAACTATTTTTCCAAATTCGTTATTGCATAACAATCAGGAGCAAGAATGAATGGCAGTGACATTGTAACTTTCACAGAAAGTCGTTGATTCATGCTCATTTTGACCCTGAGTTGCTTCAGCTAATTTCTGAGAATCGCCTACTTGCGTTTAGGAATCCCTTGTGCTCCAGTTGGATAAAATACATTTTTGGAAGGAGCAAGTTTGAGTTTTAGAGGATACCATGCCGCACAAGCTCAACTGTTAGTGATACCGGTATTGGAAATATGAAGATGTAGAGTTCATTTTTCCACACTTTTGGCAGACTGTAGCTAAGAAACGTGACAGAATTTCCACCCCGGTAACTAAGAGTTTTCTCCTTTATTTGTGTACTATTATCGCTCAAAGTTCTTTGGTATTACATTATATTATCTCCTTTGGATCACATCCAATCAAATTGTACGTGTTAATCTTACTTTCACGATCTCAATGCTTTCTCTTTAAATGTAGATTAATGTACATTATTTCAATGACGATACAACAATATTCAATAATACAATTTATTGCCGTTCAACAAGATTGGAAAATTTACCCGTTTCATTCTTTTCTATCACCCTTTGACAACAACATCTTCTCTTCGGCACTACGTTTTCTAAATTTCACTCACGTGCAGTCAACGCTCAGACATTTACAGATAGCGCACACTTCATGAATACACCTCTCACATGTAACGCATTGGATCCAATGATAGTATTATGTGTAAGAAAATAATTGTTTCCAAAATTCAAACATTGATTTTGATCGTCTTCTACTGAGGTAAATTTTGTGATAGGTGTTGAATGTTGGAGTTGAACGTGTACTTCAAGTTGTTGAATTATTCGTAAGTGGCATGACCTCGTGATGCATAGAAAGAAAGAAAGCTTATTGAAAGTCTAAACTGATGAAAAGTTGTCCTATCCATGTTTTATGTAGAAATTTGTTTCAACAATAAGTACTATTCTGGAGACAAGACGATCCCTGAAGCCAAAGAAAAGTATCAGACCGCTGCCCTGGTCCGCTCTAGCACCACTACACCCATGATTGTTTGCCTTGAATCATTCGGGTATAGTTTTATTCGATAGGTAGATAAATGTTCCCATAGTCTGTGTGCACGATTCTAATATCTATTGAAACAAAGATATATATTTTTGCTCTAAGAAGTAGTCTATCAAATTCGCAACTAAGTTTTTCAGAATCTCATTTAAAGTTGGAAAGCACTCCTCGTCAGTCACAGTCTAACGTACGTTATAGTAAATGCTTTCATAATTGTAGACCAAATGTGAGCACCAAAATGTATTATAAATGAATTCAGTGATCAAATAGTTACCTTAATGACAGTTATCTATCATTCCTTTTCTTTAATTGTTAACTCAAATACCTATTCCTCCATCGACTATTTCCTTCTCATTATTTTCCTCTCTCTCTCTCTTTTCAGTAGACCGCCAAAATTGTTTGATCTCTTTATTCGTCTGTCTGTCTGTTCGTCTCTAACGCAGATTAGCACCTCAAACAATTCCGGACGTTCTTTGCTAGTGACTCTAAATCTAAAAAATTATTTTCATTTAATTAGTTTTTGCCAATTAAAATATCCACACTTACATCACTAAACACACAGTTCAGTCCGCTATGAACAGATTCGCTTTGGGTATAAAGTTGTTTGTAATTGTCTTTTTGTTAAAAAAAAAAAAAGATGTCACCGGTGTGTGAGAGTATTTCCTATTTATCCTGAATCATGAATTGCTCACACCTACACAATTGCGTGTATGTTTAACATAGACTTCTTTCGAAAGGATAATAATTAACAGAGGGATCAATGCGCGCAAGAAAAGGTTAACGACATAGTAATATTTCTCATGTGGCAGCGCTCGCTGGAGCATCCATATGTCACGTCAGCGAAGGATGATGCGCTGTTTGTGTGCATGTGAAGGGGAGGGCGGGAAAGCAAACGGAAAAATAGGTGTAAAGTAATTCTGTTAACACTGAAATGTCGTCGACGAATACTCCTTCTGGCAGTCGTTTTCACGCATACCGATATCAACCGGCAATGGTCATAGGAAATAAAGAGACCGAGTATTATTGATGCTAGATTATAAGTTACGCTTAACTTATATTTGCGGGATGTGATGGAAGGAAGCCGCTACTGTTTCTTTTGTTGGCACCAGCCCGACATTTGCCTCTGACTGAAGGAAAGTTGGAAACATCTAAGTCATGGTACCACAAGCATAGTTCGAATCCAGTCGACCTCCTCTTATTTTTACCACATTCACTGACAAGTGTGTATAAAGTTCCTGAAACTAAATATATTTTGACTTGTATTTTATGCTGACTTAATGCTTTTTCTAATTCGCATGAAGTTCTTTCCATGAACTACAAGAGTTTGAACTTGCAGGGAACAAAATTTCCGATTCCTCCTATCAGGAAGAACGATATTATTAATGATAATTATCAAAGCTTACCGAGCCGCCGTATCTCGGTGGTAGAGCGTTGGCGGGAGGTCGTGGGTTCCATACCAACGGCCGACCATCCTGACTGAGATTTTTCCTCAGTCACATGAGGCAAATGCCGGGATAGCACCTTCAACATAGGCCCTGGCCGACACCTTCCCAAATCCTTTCCCCTCCGATATCCCGGCCTGAGCCTTAGATGCCTAAAGGACATAAATATTTTTTTTTTAATATCAAAACACGGTTATATTAATTTCCTTCATCTTTTAAAAATAAATTCTTAACCCCTTTCGCTTCGTTGATACATATACGCTGTATAAAAAATGAAGTGATTAGTGCCATTTTTATTGTACATTAAAATTAATAAAACCTTGGTTTTGTGGTTGCCATTTTTTCTTGATCATGGGAACAGAAATGAGCAATTTTAAGTCAATATCGCAACCCTACAAGTCAATGGAAGGTGATGACGTCATAGCTAGCTTGCGCTTCTTGTTTGTCGTGACCTTGACCTTAAACAATTACGTCATTACCCATAGGCCCTAATGCCTTGTTTACATGACTAACATTTTATCATGGTTAACGTTAACCCGAGTTCACTTTAGTAATGTAAACGGTGGTTACCGTTAACGCGGGTTTCAAATGTAACTTGCGTCAACTTACGACGGTTATCTTGTAACGTTAATAAGAAACGACTGTCTAAACGCAAGTTCGTCGTTAGGCACGAATCACTTCGTGAGTTTATTTCTTTCTTTATCGAAATATATAGTATAATAGTGGTGCGTATCACTTTTAAAATATAAAAGAATGATGGCAGAACTAATCTACAAAATGTGACGCTACAATCAATTCATTTGTGTTCATTTTTTATAATTTAACCTTCTCCCGTGTAACAACCAGATTCTTTACTCAACCACGGAAACCTCAACCTGTTTCTTTACAGACAATGGTAGTACAAGCACGATAACCAAGTTAAGTTCGGTAGTCTGAACGCAAGTTAGTTTTACCATCGTAAAATGTTAGTAATCTAAACAAGGTATAAGTGGTCTGTTTGACTACGGAATTGTCCGAAATGATCAATCAAGTCACTACGAGAGCCATCAGATCATATAGAGCATCTTATTTAGTATATGAAACTTTTTGGCAACTGACGATGAGGACAAAAATGTGCTGACATCAAGACTGAAAGAAATTCATGACTACGACTTTGCAGACTACGACAACATTCCCACATTTATACTGAAATATCTTCATTTTCATCAAAGCAATCAACGTGAAATTTCAGTCATAATGTAGACAATAAGAGATATCAGCTGTCACTGTAATGCCAAATGTTATGCAGTGTTACTAACTCAATATAAATTATTTTAGGCATTCAGAGTTCACTTATATCTCCCTAAGTTTGCAACACTGTTTGAGTTAGCATTTCTACAAACGTGACATAGTAATACAAGTTGAAATAAAAATAATATTGAGTTGGCAACACTGCAGTGACAGGCCCGTACTGCCTATATCAACACTAAAATCTTTCAAATTAATCGTTTAAATGAATTTGAAGATATTTGGGTATGTGTAACGGTTGCACAACGTTAAATGTACGAGGAAAGAATTGTGAATTGGTAACAAACTGGTAGAGGATAACAAGAAAAAGGTCGTAAGTAATTCCGAAACGTACCGCTAGGGAGCAGCACACTCATACTTCACATTAAGTCAGTGAGTAGCGCCACCGATCATTGTCAGATGATGGAAGATTGTGCGCTAGGAAAGCTACAGGTAGTAGTGCTCTTTTTTGTGGGTAAGATGTCTTCCTGCCAAAGATATTCATAAGGAAATGGATCCTGTGAATGGAGAGAAGTGATAGGTCCGAGCAAGGCTCACCTTAACAGTAAACGTTTCGCGGATGATACAGACGTTGAACGTCCGTACCGTGATAGCAGAGTAAGCTTATTGCAAGTTTGCCATATCACACTGATTGCAAACTTGTTATGCCAAATCTAAAGCTTGAATCAAGTTTGAATGATACTTACTAATTGATACCTGACACGCGTGAAACAAGCTTGCCACGACACTAGCGATCAACTAAAGTAAATTTCAAACTTAAATCACACTTGTTACAGCAATCGAAACTACACAAGCGAAAATCAACTGAGAAATCAAGCTTGACATATGAGGGGTTGTGGCTGTGGCAGCAACCCCAAAACTTTTATGCTGGAGAAATTGGGATGCTCCAGGAATTCCGCCATGATTTTCCGTTTAGGGGGGATGTAAATTCAAAATTGGGGAGGGTGTAAGTGAAATTTTGCCGTTTATATCGATTTTTGACTGTATAAATTTTAAAGTTGGGGTGATATTTGAGGTTTTAGGGGGTGACACCCCCAACAGGGAGGGGCTGGAGAAATCACCGGGCTGCTCGTATATCGCTGCGATAAGCGTCTAATGTACAGAAATGGTTTTCACGTAAGTATTTTAAGTATTTTTATTTCTGGATCCATATTTTACCTAGTGATTCCGCCAGAACCCCCCTGTGAGGGGCGTCACCCCCAAACCATTGAGAGCACTCCCCAACTTTGAAATTTTTACGGTGAAAAATTGATATAAACCATGCAACAATTACAATTCATCTCTCCCAATTTTGACTTTACACCCCACCCCCCCAAAGTGAAAATCCTGGCCGAATCCATGTTTTAACCTATCTACAGGCTTTCGCTCATACTTCTCTGAACTTAAAGTGCTCTTACTATAACGTAGTGTGTTATTTTTGTGAGTCACTAGTCTGTTTTACCATGAAAACCACGAGGAAAATAGTTGATGACCTTATGTCATCCAGCAAGTGACCTGATTTCCGTAAGACAACACGTGGTAGCTCACCACAACAACACTTATATATTATTATTAGCCTGTTAGTGTCATGAAGGAAGCACAATTAAACAATGCAAAGTTTTTTTTCCAAGACATTGAATCACTTGCCTCCCCAGTAACAGTGATAAGTTACAAGAGTACCCAACAAAGGTTAAATGGTCCGAGCACTTCTTCTTGTATTACGTATTTGGGTTGGAACAGACTCACTCTTTTTAGTGTTGAAATTACATTTGAAGTGTACAGTTCATGTGTTTAAGTGTGGTTAATAACGTGATACTCAATGTTCACGTTATTTTTCGATTTTTAAAAACCTTAAGTAAAAAAGAAATCATGGAAAATCACCAAATGGCATCTTGCTCAACAACCTGTATGTGTATGTTTTCAAGATTTTCAACTTAGTATTGTGTGTATAAACTTGATTACATAACAGTGCAAATTTAAGCCAATAAACTTCGAAAGTAAAGCAATTAGATCAACCATACCAAATACTACCGGAAAGATTACATGTGGAGCAAATACACATTAGCAACAAAATAATTTCCGTGGATAATTGAGCAGTGAAATGTGTATGTGTGATCACCTTTTAACGAACTGTTGACAAATAATTCGTGCTGAGTCTAAATGCTTTTTTTTTATCTCGTTCATGGGAGATACGCAAACATGCCAAGTAACTATTGTTGCTATCACGTTGTTATAAAAGTAGCAGCTGGTATCTTCCGTCAAAAGACAAGAATTCATCCGAGTGCAGTGAAAGTGATCGGCTTGAAAGGCTCTGAGGAATATTCATAATTTCTACAGTAACGTCAAATTCAGATTTAAATTGATTTTTTTTGTGTGTGTGTGTGTTTTGGCTGTGGGTTTTAATTGATATGGGTGACGTAATACAACACACTGACATGAGGCAGAAATTAGTTGCTGAAGAGTCTATGCTGGGTACCACTACCCGATATCCAAAAGCACGAAAACGTTGAAAAAACGATGGATTCAACATTAGCCTTGTTACGCAATTTTTAACTTTGTGTATGTACCTACATTTCCGCCTGTTCAACGGTTTTTTCGACGCTTAGAGCCAATGCAGTTTTCGACGGCAAGAACTAGACGATTAGCAACTTCCTTTTTTTTAAAGCTGTTTTTACCCACCTGCTCAACGGCTCAATATTACGTTTTGCGTTTGACCCAAAGAGAGCACTGAGTTTGTAAATTTTCCACGCGTCTGCAGTGGGATTCGAAACTGGAACTTTCCACACTCGTTAGTAGCTCGTGACGGTAGCCGATCATCCACGAAGCCATCTAGCAAGTAAGTACTATCTTACTATTCCTTTCATGTTACGAAAACTTTCTCTGAAGTAAAAGTCGTGTACATAAGATAGGTGATCCTATTTTTCCCCAATAATTCCAGGGAGAATCGGGAATAATTTAACTTCTTCCTTGCTGCAACTGTAAATTTGCCTTCCTTTTCTACCCTCCCTCCTCCCTCTACATAAAAGATTACTCCATTCTTAATACTTTGTGTCTGTACTCCTTGAATTTAGAGTTTAGGAATTAGCGTGTATGTCAATTAGAAAATTTCTAATATGGTTTTAGAAAAGCGAAATATCAAAAATAGTAGAGTTCAAGGATTTAGCAAAAAATCAGAGAATACAAAATTAGGATCCCTGAAAAAAGTATGTCTGATAGCCTTAGACAGAAGTCATTTTCTAATAAAAACAATAAATTTTTCGTAAGAAATTTATTCTTCAAACCGGAGAGACAAAAAGCCGGGATTAATGCCTTAATGTGGGCAAACTGCCCGGAAACCGGGACTGAATGGTCACTCTAGTATAGATTGGAATTTCACAGCCCATAGGATTGTTGATTGTATCTTTGTTAGTTGGTTGATTTTTTCTCCCCTCTCCCGGCCGCATAAGATATTTGACAACATTGCTAAAAGATGGCATCACTTTCGGGGATAGGGTAACGTCGTGCGTTTTCGTAACATAAAAGGAATAGCAAAATACGCGTATTAATGAGCATGAGGATTCCTCGTGGTCAAGCTGTTAGAGCATCGAACTACCAACGACGAATGCAGAAAGTTCCAGCTTCGAATCCCACTGCAGACGGGTGGAGAATTTATAAACAAAATCAATATATAAACGTGAAAGAAACTGATAAAAACAGCAACTATGGTGAATAATTCCACGTCATGAAGTTCAATGCTTTCTTTTGGTCAAATGAAAAAGGTGCTTTTGAGCCGTTGAACAGTTGGGCAAATAAAACGTTACAAAAACATTTCCAAAATACTCCGCTTCTTGACTGAATACTATGTTGATTCTAAAAGTCGTATAAACCGTTGAACAGGTGTATATTTCGGTACATATACAACGTTAAAATTACGTAGCGAGACTAACGTTGAATCCACCGTTTCTCAACGTTTGTGTACTATTGGGGGAGTTCGAAGCACTGCTTCACATACGATATTTACCATCACTAGAGGATGCCACATATCCAATAAACTAACATAATCCATAGTGCCATTTGAAAAAAAATGATATACCAGGTTGGCAACATTGATCACCCAACGGCATATCTTTTTAAACTCCTAATATCCAATGCATTGATATAATTTGCCTTCCAAAAACTACATTTTATTTAGTGCATAGTTTAAGATGTATGGCGACATATTCCTTGTATTTACCATTACAATAAATCGACTTTAGGCTCTAAGTTGTAAACCCTGTATCTCGAAAACGAAGCGGTATTCGACCCATGCTTCTATGAAGTCTTTCTGTTGCTTCGATTCATCTCCCAAAGTTTGTAACCATCTTTTCTGTACACCCTGTGTCGTCTAGAAATAAATTTTGTTTTCACTTTCTTTTTTCTTTTTAATTTTGCAGGTAAATCACATGGATTAGATTAACTCCGCACTGTGAACCTGATAACATGGATAGTAGCTGTAGAACCAGTGTGACCTTGCTGGCCATGTGTCTACTATTGGAGCCAGGTATGTGCAATACTGCAAATCGTAGAAAATATGACTGGTTCACCATAATTATGATATGAATAAGCTCTTTGGTATTTTCCTTAATTGGTATTTGTGATGCATATGCTCCCAGTAGCCTTTCATTATATCTAAACTATTTTTATCGTTGTACCTTATAACTGTACGGGTTTATAACACATCAGTTTCACCCACTAATTGCATATAGTTATTGCCGTCATGGTTAATAGTGTACTGTGTGACTTCACAATGTGCTATCGGTAATAATAATGATAATAATAATAAACAATGCAGTAGTGCAATAGTTAAGGGACTTTGTATCAGTGCTGGTGACGTACGAAGGGGTGAAGGGAAAGTTCGAATCAGAGTCGAATCTAGGATTTTCTTGATGATGACGTAGGTCTGAAAAATTGACCACGGATCTTTTCGATATTTTCCCGCTGAAATGATATTTTAAAGTATAAATTTATCATATTCTCCCGCATATTGCTAAGTTTTATCATGCAATATGACAGCGGTATCCCCCAAAGCTGACATTTCTAGACAAATTATTTATTTAGTGACAACACAACAGGCAATGGCCTAATTATAGTGTTGAGCTTTACAAAGTAATTGTACAGAGTTTATTGACAATTGCACCTCTAAATTCTTTAGGCGACATAAAGCATAGGTCCAGATCATTGTGAACTGTACAGAGTTTCTTATGTATAGTACAAATTCTCCAGATTGGTGACCTCGTCAAGATATTGGTTCTTGCCTTTTTACAGTGGAAGAGACCAGTATTATTAACGCGAGTATTAGATGACGGGGCACGAAACTGTAATGTCGAAACTAAATCCATACAATCTAACTTTTTTTTTTTTTTTTAGAAATAACAGATCAGCAATGTTGCACCTTTGTTCTAAGCTCTGAATATTAAAGTTCTCAATGACTGCATTGTAACTGTCATAAGCAGGATAGATTTGAGTTTCTTTAAAAGTCAGGAATTTAAGAAATTTTGATTGGATTTTCTCTAATTGTTGGCAATGTTTCAATTGATATGGATTCCAAATAGAAGAAGCATATTCTACCTTGGAGCGAACATAAGCATAGTAAATTGTTTCCAATGTTGATAAATTGTTGAACTTTCTTCCCGTCCTAATTACGAATCCTAGTAACTTCAAGGCTTCATTTGTTATATTTGTAACGGGTATGTTAAAAGTCAATTTCGAGTCAAAACTGACACCAAGATCCTTAACTACAAGGTCTGTTTAGTACTATTTTGTTAATGGAATAATCAAAATTGATGAGTGGTTTTATTTCTATTAAATGATTTAGGTATGTCCACAAACAAATGGAACCTTTCTCTTACAAGCAAATATACTGATGGGGCAGAAAATAGTTCTAAATGATTTTCTTCCACCATGGTTAGAGTGTTAAAATATGTGAACATGCAAATTTTGGTTACTCGAGCGCAATTACTTTGGGAGTTATCGATGATATAATAGTCATGTTTCTGAAGAGTGATGAAAATGTATGGAAATACCCTTATATTTGTGAAATAGTGAGAAAAATGGAAAGCAAATATATAGTAATGGGTGGAAGGCGCCACCTGTTGGAGTGTATGATTTTCACGACCGCCATCTTGAAGTCCGCCATATTGAGTCTCGCCATATTGGTTTTCTTAATTGGGAAAGGTGTCGTGTGATATGTCATTCTGGGCTAGAATTTTACGGAAAACACGTTTCTGAAGACAGTTTTGCCCTAAATGTAATATTGTGAGAGATAGGGCTATGCGACGTTAGCATGGGGTAATGATACAATAGCCTGGAAACACCTATTTCACCTTGGAATAAGCTGCAAATAAAACTCAAATGCGTGCAAATCCATATCGATAGGGCACTATATTCAGGAACAATTTGTATACATTTAGGTTTCATTTCCACAGTTATTTATGTTTCCATGCTATTGCATCATTTACCCATACTAATGTCGCACACCAATATCTCTCATAATAATACATTTAAGGTAAAGCTGTCTTCAGAAACGTATTTCCCGTAAAATTCTAGCCCAGAATGAAATATCACACGACCACCTTCCTATTTAAGAAAACCAAAGAGATTCAATATGGCGGCCGTGAAGAACATACAGTCCAACAAGTGGCGCCTTCCACCCACTACCCATTACTATGTATTTGAATGCCATTTCTTTCAGCATTTTACAAATATAAGAGCATTTTCACACATTTTGTTCACTCATCAGAAACAAGAATCTGAGTATTATAAATTATCATCGATAACTCCCAAAGTAATTGCCCTCGAGTTGCTAAAATTTGCATGTTCACATATTTTAACATTCTAACCATCATGAAAGAAAAAAATAGAACATTTTCCTGCCCCATTAGTATGTTTGCTTGTTAGCGAAATTGTTGAAATAACGCTAAATAGGTAAATGTTCTCCTTTGAGAGAAGTGGCGCGCCACTGGATTCTCCACTGGTTCGAGTCTTGTTGGAGGTCATCCTGACTAAAGTTTGTCGGTCATTTTTTTTTCAGATATAAAAGGAGAATACCGGGATGATCCCTACATTAAGACACTGACAGCTAGCTTCCCATCTTTTTTCCACTAATGCTCTCAAACGGGTCGAGTTGGGTCAGACACACTCGGGTCACCGTCAGGTCGGGTCAGATTTGCTCGGGTCGGGTCGGGTTCACCGACCCGTTGAGAGCACTACTTTCCACAGAAGAGTGCTTGAGTCGATGAACATCCTCCTTCAAAGTTATCAAGCGTTTAGGCCTTGAGCTGTCTGTCAAGTTTATTAATACAAAGAAAATAAATAGATAAATTAAAGACAACGAGCGGCCGTAGCTCAGTTGGTAGAGCGTTGTCTTAGCTATCGGAAGGGCAAGACTTGAACAAACGGTTCATTTCTGTTCAGAACTTTTACTGTCATTAATTTAATATTACACTTAATTTACTGTTAATTAGTGTATATTTGTTCATAGGTAATATTATATAAAATTTTAAAAGCATTTTTACAACACTACTAAACTTAAACATATCTACGTTTATCATTATAATTATTATATAATATAAATTATTTTATAATCATTTTAAATAAAACATTTTAAATATCATTTTCACTATTAGTGAAATTAAAAAAGTCATTTTTTTCTAAAACAATAAATGTGGTTTTTAGATTACGAAAACAAATTTTATACAGCTAGAAGCCATTTGAGCAGCGCTAAGCGATAAGTTAAAATTTCATCTAACTTCAACGCACTTTTGTGCCTAAACGGTTTACCTGGCGAAAAAAAGAAGTTGTAAGGATATGAATTGTAAGCAATTTTGTCCATTTTTTTTTTTATGTAGGGTGGTGTTTTACCAAAAATTAATAGTTTCCAAGTTAGAAGAAAAAAAAACCGAAAAAGTCATGTTTTCCCTTGTTTTTTGCTTGTATTTCAAGTTCCGGAAATATCAGGGTTGGAAAAGTTAAAAATCGTAATCAACACCCCCCCCCCAAAAAAAAAAAACATAAAAGAGCCACATATCAAAACTCCAGAATTTGTAGGATAGAATTACGAGATGACAAGACTAACATTATTTGACTGTGATTTGCTAAACCATCACTGCTTTCGTTATTATTTGTCGACACAATTACATCTGTGACGGTGCCTGAATATAATTGGGTGCTTGTTACTCGGAAACTACGCATGTTGGGAAATTTCTTCAAAGCAGTGATTTTGCCAGATCCCCTTGCCCCAATGGGGGTGACACAACTACGAATTCTGGAGCACATACCCCAACTTTTTTACGGTTAAAAGTCGAAAGAAACCCTGCAAAACTCTACTTACATCCACCAATTGTAGCCTTACACCCTCCGAACTGAAATTCCTAAGAATCCTTGCTTCAAAGAACTTTTTTTTTGGTCTGAAGAACTATTTTTTTTTAAATTATGACCGTTATTTTCCAATCACGCTGTATTTGTAAAAGAAAAAAGATCGATGCGTGTAGGGTTATCCTAGAGTAAGATCAACACCACCAACAATACCTAAATACAAGTAATATGTTTCGTGTGTACCTACTTTGTTGCCTTGTATGTTCACTGAATAGATGTCATCTGGAGAATTTGGTACAGAATATTTAGCACGTAATAAACCTTCCAAATCTCGTCACGCTCTCATGTTGTATTAATTTTGCAGACAAACTGATGTACAGTAACGCTGACGTCATATTTCCTGAAGAAAGTGGCAGCGTTTTTTCGGACATTGTTGGATTCCCTCCTGAGCCACAAGAGAAGAAATTTGAATATGAAGGAATCTATGGTAAAGTACATTTGTTTTTTCTTCCGTCGGTTTCCTCCATTTTGGGAATTAAAGGGAAACCCCTGCTATTATTTAGAAAAGAAATTGAACGAATATGTCAATAATATTTCTCTTTTTTTCACGCATGTAGTGATGATAATGATAAGCCATTCTGTTTAGTGACGGGTTATGGAAAGGTGAACAGAGATGGTTTGTCATTGCTTTCAGTTGAATGGAGATCTTTGTTTTGGATCCAATATATACAGTATATTTCAATTTAGTCAAGACCCTTGTGTGTTCTAAGAGCTGTGCAAGATTATTTACCGATCAGGCATTGCTTTAGATTTTAATTGTTTCCTGCAAATAACTAAATAATATATATAATATAAAATAAAATAATAAAAATTGTTATTTTGAAACTACGTCATATTTGGATACCATTTTCTCAGAAAAGGCTCTTTCAAAATAAGTGATTTTTCGGTATAGTTAATACACATGTGAGAAACTTGTTTCCAAAAGCTACTAAATCCATTTTATTTTTAAAAGTAAATCTTTTGTATATCTAATAATATACAAATTGCTGATTCGAATTTGCTTCAGTTTGAACGAGAAAGTACATAAAATCAATGGTTTAATATAACATTTGCTTCAAAATCGAATCAGGAACTTGTAAACTATATGAAATACAAAAATAAATTTTATATATATACAGGGTGTCCCATTTAAATCAAACCACTGGAATATTGCAAAGTACTGAAGGAAAATACAAGAAGTGTGCAGTGGAACATGTACCGACAGACGAGGGACAGTCTTCCATGCATAACAGAGTTATGTCACATGCACAGTGTTACCACCTCAACACAAACTTATATTTTTTTTCAAATGGGATGAAGATTCAATACTTTCGGAGGTGATAGTATGAGTCATGAGAAACAAAAAAGTTTATATGAGCATGGGTGGAATTCTGCTTCGTTTTGGAGATACAGTGATTCCAACTTGGAACCCAAAATCAACGTCTAACATGCGAAGAAAATGAATAATTCTCAATAAATCAGAAACGACGCATTGAATGAAAATTTCGTTTGTGGAAATGTGTTTGTAACAACATGGTAGATATCAGGATTGAAAACAAGATGTTACCAGGTTGTCAGTGTTGCCAACCCTATATAAAGTTTAAATTTTTAAAATGACACTACATTGTATTATTAGGTATTTGGCATCCTCTAGTGCTTACGTTAACCAATGGAGAAACAGAAGTATTGATCGGGAAAAATTCACTTTGGAAGATATGATAAACAACATACGTAAAGCACACATCGCAGTGTTGCAAACTGTTGATAAGACAGAAAGGTTTTCGCGAATTTATACAAAATACGTAATTTCCTATAATATTTCATCCGCAGTTTGCAACACTGCGATGTGTGCTTTACGTATGTTGTTTATCATTACTAGAGGATACCAAAAACCTAAATACAACGTAGTGCCATTTGAAAATTTTAAACATTATACAGGGTTGGCAACACTGACAACCTGGTGACATCTTGTTTTCAATCCTGATATCCACCATGTTGTTACAAACAAATTTTCACAAACGAAATTTTCATTCAATGCGTCGTTTCTGATTTATTGAGAATTATTCATTTTCTACGCACGTTAGACGTTGATTTTGGATTTCAAGTTGGAATCACCGTATCTCCAAAACGAAGCCGAATTCGACCCATGTTCATATAAACTTCTTTGTTTATCATGATTCATACTATCACCTTCGAAAGTATTGAACCTTCATCCCATTTTAAAAAAATATGTTTGTGTTGAGGTGGCAACACTGTGCATGTGACATAACTGTTATGCATGGAAGACTGTCCCTCGTCTGTCGGTACATGTTCCACTGCACACTTCTTGTATTTTCCTTCAGTGCTTTGCAATATTCCAGTGGTTTGATTAAAATGGAACACACTGTACGGTATATAATGGATTCAGTAGCTTTTGGAAACAAGCTTCTCGTGTGTGTTCTACGAGCTTACCATGGTTTATTATCGACCAGACATTAGTTTAGATTTTATAGATAAATGCTTCCTACAGGAATAATTGCGTTAGCGAGATGCTTTGGAAGGTTCTGAATTGGATGGGAGGAGACAAATTGTTGGTGGCTGTAGTAGCCTCTCCCGAAGTGTTTCGCACTTTTTTTTATGGAACATTTAGGGTCAGTTCTACAATCGACCGCCTAAGTTCTAGTCAGCGCTAAGTTAAGGCCAAGTCTGATTTTGGCCAATGAGATTACGCAAAATGAGAGTTGAGCTTAACTTAGCGCTGACTAGAAGGTTAGCGGTCGATTATAGAACTGACCCTTAGCCGTAAAATAAAAAACAATGCCTGGTCGATTATGAAACTTGGTCAGTTTTCAGAACACGTATGGTTCTCCACTATACTAAAAAATCATTTTGGTTAAGAATGTATTTTCTGAGAAATTATCCTCTAAATATGGCCGAGTTTTCGAAATAGCTATTCTCTGCAAAAAAACATTTAAGCATAAAATCTAAATTAATAACGGGTCAACAATGAACTTTGGTCAGCTTTTAGAACACACAATTGTCTTAACTATACTGAAATACATTTATTTTGAAAGTACCTTTCGTAAGAAAATGGCGCCCAGATATTTGGATTTTATTTATGACCTTTAGGCATTTAAGGCTCAGGCCGAGATAGGGGAGGGGAAAAGATGCGGGAAGGTGTCGGCCAAGGCCTAAGTTGAAGGTGCCATCAGGGCAATTTTCCTGGTGTCACTGAGGAAAAACCTCAGTCAGGATGATCGGCCGCTGGGATTGAACGCGAACGCTACGCCAACACTCTAACACTGAGCTACGGCGGCTCGATGGCGTCCAGATATAACGGAGATTTGAATATAACCATGTTTTTCTTTACACTAAACATTTATTCATAAAACCGAAACCAATGTCTGGTCTATAAATAACCTTAGTCAGCTTTTAGAACACACAATTGTCTTGACTATACTGAAACATAATTTCTTGAAGGAATGCTTCTTGAGAAAGTGGAGTTCAAATATAGCGAAACTTTTCAAACATAACTAACTTTTCCGTTCTGGTTACAAAAAAAGTTTCAGTCCAAACCTCTTTCAGGTATGTTTGTGATAAAGTACTTAGCATTACTCAAAACTGTAAACAGCAATTGTGGAGTAAACATTTTTCTAAAATCTTGGATTTAATTTTTTTTTTCTTAAAGGTTGTCCGAATTTCTGAACACCCTATACTTTACACAAATCACTTCTTTGTTCTTATAGATATCCAAACCTATAACAATAAAGCTCTTTCAACAATAAACAAGAAAGAAAATAAAAAAATCGGCACGGATAGAACTCCCGAATTAGTTATGAACTTTCTTCCCTGAAAATTTGAACCCTCTAGGCTTGAATTTGTAGGAGCAGCATTGAAATTTCGTTCAACGATAATAATACATTAGACATATACGGAGATACTGCTGCCATCTTTTGTTGGAGACCTTGGCTTTACATTGCCCTTAAACTGGATTCTTTATCAGTTATAGTAAATTGCTTGACTAAAACTTGTTGAAAAGTAAGATTTATGATTTCATTGCATAACAATGGAGTGACGTCTCAGTTAGTAAAATAAAAAAGAAAACCAGTTAATTGAGTTTTTCCCCTACTATCAGTTGGTGATTTATTTTCTTTGCTGAGTACTATATACTAATATTGTTTCCACATTCGATAGGATTTTCTAGTTTGTAGAAAAGTGGGACATTCTTACAACTGTATTTATATTATCCGAACAAAAACACCAGAGGTGCAAAAAGTGGAGCCAAGTTCTTTAGCCCTAAAAAGGTGTGAAATGGGAGACGGATG
>JAGDQP010009809.1:0-57750 GCA_022664845.1 Lepisma saccharinum | reverse complement strand
ATTACGTATGAAACCTCACTTTTCCTGTTTTCGAGTTAATGTCGCCCGTGTATGATTATTTAAGAAAGAGTTAACATCATTTTTCTTACCTCGACTTGTAACATTAACAAAAAAGGTTTTCACTTCCTCAAGTGTTCTCGAAGATTGCGAAAATTAAAACAATATCTGGCGCATGGCACAACAGATGGTGTGATCTTTTACGCAGCACCAATTAACACGTCTGGCCAGAGACACTTCTTTCCTCCCCCATATAAATCGCGACCAGATTTCCGGCTTCTCACGCTCAAATGATTCCCACCTTTCTCTGTCGGATCAACGGGTTAAACCAAGGGGCTAAGGTGAACTCCGTAATGTCTAAAACATGTCAGTTTCGTCAAAATAATTACCTAGAATCTCAACTTATGAGCCCAGCTGGGGCTAATGACTGCGACCAAGTAAGAACTCTCTACTGCTTAATGATTAATTACACCATCCATTTATTAGAGAGAGGAGGAAGGAAAGAGATGTCTTGTTTCTTCCTTAAATTTCAAAGGAAGAAGTGGGGAACTTTTCTCTACATCTGTCGATTTAGCTTGTGTTCAGACAGATTATTGAAAGCCCATGGTTTTGTGGTTTTCAAACCAGTACTGCGAAAAACAATCAGAGTTCGACCCTAACTCTGTGTCATCCTGACCAACGATTTCGACATAATTAGCGTATGTCTTCTTTATTTGTTATCGAATTCATCCTACGGCAAAATAACACAACAATATAAATTTCCAATGAGTGGTCACTATAGGGTCTTCATAGAATAATTGACACTTATTTAAATTATAAAATAAAAATTGAAATAGAGGTAATTGCTGGATTTAAAGAATAAAAATATAAGACATTGAGGACATCAAATAACGAAAATCATGATGACAGATTGATTATTGAGTATTTTAGGTATTGCTTTAATCAACCCTTACATGGAGTATACACTGCATGGATAAAAGTGGTACGATATTGATCATTTATTATTTATCGTATTATTATCGGCGACTACTGTATAAATCATAGTTATTGCAATAATTTAAGGTAAAAATATTAATATCTGGAACATTTGACGCAACGTAGGCCGTGAGCGCCTACAGAAAAGACGATCTTAAGAAAATTGGATTAACGCAGTCAACGCAAGTAACGCACGCAACGCGTGTGTACATGAAAACATAGCCTAAAATTTTCGGGTGTTATCTCCCATTATACTACTCACATGTTTTGTTTACACGTGATCCGGTTGCAAATTCGGTGGGGCTCTTTGAACGTACTGGTTCGGAATACAGTGAAATCAGGGATTCCGCCAAGATTTTCAGTTTGGGGGGTGTAAAGTCAAACTTTTGAGGGTGTACGTAGTTGTGCAATGTTTCTATCAACTTTTAAAGTTTGGGATACTCTCGAGTCTTTGGGGCTGACACCCCCACAGGTGCCGGGGTCTGGCGGAATCACTGATTGTAACAAACCCAGTAGATACTATAGGCCGTATCTTCCATTCCAGACTACTAATGTAAATTGAACATACAAAGAAAATGAATGAATGGTATTTTTTCTGCTTAATTTATATCAGAAAGAGCCAAGATTACATATGCAAACTGTATCAAAATTGAAAGTTACAAATGTTCAAAAACAAAATTCGCATGTTCCTATAGGCATAGTAGACATTACATGTTGTACATTTCAAACGTAAAATAAAAGGAACACATTGAATGGTATGTTGCTAAATTA
The DNA here is from genome assembly GCA_022664845.1 of Lepisma saccharinum. Classification (NCBI taxonomy): domain Eukaryota; kingdom Metazoa; phylum Arthropoda; class Insecta; order Zygentoma; family Lepismatidae; genus Lepisma; species Lepisma saccharinum. The sequence continues at coordinate 56,007 of JAGDQP010009809.1, read as the reverse complement.
TAGGATGGAAACGAATTATGTGTCAAACTAATATTAAAATAATTCTTCTCTTGAAATAGCCAAAAATGGGGTCATTTTCTACCCATATCTTAAAAGATATCTGTTCCAAACATGCCACTCTATATTCCACCTTTTGCAAATATAACGTTTTAATAATTACAACACTAATGAACTAGTGTGTATAACAATTCGCACAGATGGGATGAACACGACAGAACTGAAACGGGTCACTGGCTGTCGGGGGATGCTGGTCAGGTTTCGGACTGTTTCATCAGGTTTAAGATTCGAACGCATTCTGACGCGGTGATTCGATGTAGATCTGATAACTCGGAGGAAGAAGGAGAGATTTTAATTATTTCATTGCGTTCGAATAGTGTTTGTTTCAGGGGTGACCAGGATCGGAGATGTTACCCCGAGAACACGAAAAATACGACGCCGAAATTCCCAGTTAAATAGATTTTCCACACCAGGCAAATGCACAAACAGACAGAATTTGTGTAAAGTAAGAGAAAAAGAAAGTGGAATAGAGATAGGGAGAAGAAGAAGAGAAGCAGTGAAGACACGATAACAATACATCAAGAAAGACAGGAAGAAAGGAAGACTAATGAAAGGAAGGAAGAAAGGGAAAATATATTATTAATATGCGAAAGAACACACACCGTTTACTCTGATTCTCGCCAGTGATTCCTCGTAAGTTCTCCAACGGGAGATGGAAATTTGTTTGCAGCATTATTTTATGCGAAAAAGATACAGACTGGTGAGGAATCGAACCCAAGTTTTTCAATTGGAAGTCCAGCACGATAGTTATACTCCACAGCTGAAAATAACCAAAACGTGCTTAACAAATTGTATAGTGTTTCTTTCTGAGAATAATAATACGAAAAGTCGATTCTTCAGATCAATTACATGTTCTTAACTGTCCTGGTAACCCCCGAAGGCTTTATTTGGACTTTTCCAACCAACATTCATAAATCGCCTTCCTCTCTATATTGACTCAGGTATTTGATTCCACAATCAGAAGGATTCTCCGTTTTGTATGAGAAGTTATGATTAGATTCTTCACGACAGCTTTGTAAAAAAACTTTGCTTGAACAGGGTTTAAACCTACGGTTGTTTGCTTTAGTACTGGAAAGTAAAGCACTTTTCCTCTACTCCATCTGGCCAACTAAAGACAGAAGCCATGAATTACTAAGTTCATCTTTGGAAATAGCCAACTTCGTCCTGTAAAGTTGTTTAAACCAAAGTGCACGCTAAAATTTCTTTATTCAGTGTATTATAGACAAATTAGTGACCACTAATATCCGAAATAACAAAAATCCAAGAAGAAAAAAAAACAATAACAGCTTATGCAGTTTCTTTGCACCGTGGAAGTTCAATGTCGAGCTTATAGGAATAATAATTATTGACAGCGTTTGCTTCCATTCAATGCTGTTCTACAGGGAATATAAAACTGTCAGTTATCGCATATTTCATTGCAATAATAATAATAAGAAGAAGAGTAATAATAACAAATATTATTATTATTATTATATTTCTAAGTAGCTTATGACAGACATTCTTAAATAAGTAAAATCATGGCCGCATCAATGCAAACTGAAAGCAATCGTAATATTATTATTCTCGTACTTAGCGTCTCAACATCTAGATCAACGCATACTTTCATTTATATAAAAACAAAAGGTCTAAAATTTGTTGAACATTTGATGGATGTACAGCATCGTTTGTCGGCAACTCTCTTGCCGGATATTGCATTTTCTCAAACCTTGAACTTGAAAATTTTGACATTGGATAGCTACAGTTCAGAACATTAGTTTCAGCACATTTAGAATGATTTAGATGCCATTTCGACCATCAGTGGGGTCTTAATCTAGGAAAAATCCTAAAAATTCGGGTTTTTTACACTTTTCTTCTTCTTTTTCTTCTAAACTGGTACTTCATATGTATATAAACAGCATACGAAACAAAATCTTCGTTCATCATAAATACAATGAAGCTTATTTGAGCTTTCTACTTCAATCGGAGAAGATGCAGTTACGGTTGTAAGTTTCATGAAACATGCCATTTAAATATGATAGTTTGGACTTATCACTGCCTCATGTTTCCTTGTATAACATGAAAACAAAAGCCAATCAACGAAATTAATGTCATTTTCGTATTCATCGCCCCAAAATCTATAAAGAATGGCTATTTTCGTCTAGGTAAAGATTTCATTGTTGAACAATGTTATCCGTGCTGGCTAAAGAAGCTACTTTCAGGACATTGTACATTTGCGCAAAATTCGTACGGATGTTAGACAAACTTAGCTGCCGACTCAAAGAATCAACAAAATATAACAGACTATTTTAGAGCCTAATTCCATACACACTGTACTGCATTAGTATCTTATACAGTGTGTAGTACCCAAGTTGCCATTCACTATTTTATGTAAGTTTCATTCATTACATATGATACTTATATTAAATATACCTCTGTTATCCGTGCACCCCTGGACATCCATTACCCCGGATACGCGAGGTCTTACTCTATTTAAGTTAGAAGATTTTAAATAAATGAAGCAAAAAAGAATAATGCAAATGAAGAAACAAAAAGCTACAAAAGAAAAACATTAAATTTACATGTCAAATGCATTTATTGTAAAATATAATATTTGCGTGTGTACTGCAGATACAGTACAAAAATTATTCTATAACGACCAGGACTCGAACTACGGACCTTTTGGATATGAAACAAACGATCTCCCGCTTGCTCCAACAAAGCTCTGTGAAGGAATATTTACGTACATGAATGCTTCAACTGCTATCCATACATCAGATTTCGCTTATCAATTACCATTTACACCTTTCTTACTGCACGGCAGTTTGTTAGATGCTCTTTCGATATACAAAGTTTGGTTATGATCTGAAGTTTTGACATTTGAATGTTTGGGTGTGCGTCTCTGGGCCGTAAATGTAAAATAAATATAATAAAATGTTCCGCAAACTACCTTTCCCCATGACTGTACATAGATGCAATGTAATTTGTAATTTGAGATACATAAGCTCATTTGTCAAGGAATAATGCCAAAGGAACAAAACCAGGTCAAATCGGATCAACACAAGATCAAGACTCGGCCACCGGATCAATTGCGTCATGATTCGATCATCGGGCCGGCGGGGCACACAGTCAGTCTAGCCATGTTGGTCAAGTTTCGGACAGCGACACACATGTCCGATTCAGGTCGAATCACCAAAAGTGACCCACTTTCCCTGTACTGAAGAGCACACAAGTTCCAATCATGCTAGCAGCCATCCTGCCTAGGTTGCCCAGAATTTTCATCACTTTCCCTCGTGAATTTCTGAATGGAGCCGAAACTAAGACCCTGATAACTCACAACCATACTCATGCTTGCTTCCGAAAAGTGCTTGCCAGGAACATGTGAGGCGCTTAGACCATGTGTCTGTCCAATCCACAACAAGTAAAGAAGGGGAGATTCCTCAGATTCACACTTAAAAACCGAGCGACTGTAGCTCAGTTGGTAGAGCGTTGGCTTCGCATTTGAAAGGTCCTGGGAATGACGACCAGCCATTCTGATTCTTTTCCAGCAATTTTCCTAAGTCACACCAGGATCATCACAGGACGGTACCTTGAAACTAGGCTCTCGTCGACTACCTTCCCACATGCTCGCCCCTCTCGGACTGAGCCGAAGCAGGGAGCACGCTACACCCCCAACACTCCCTAACACCCTCCCTAGACTTCGACAACACCCCCTAAGGAAAATCTCTGGAATAAGGGGGGTGTTCTTTCGCGACATTTGATAGTGAGAAATTACGAGGATTTCTATTTACGAATACGGCAGTTATGGTTATACACAATCAAATCTTGGCAGGAGTATTGCCTTTATTCCGAATAAATATCTTCTTTGGGCTACATTCCTTTCTTGTCACCTCACAAAAATCCACCAGCAGCAAAAGAAATGAGGAAGAAAACAATAAACATCTCCGTATGAAAACACCTGTTTTGTGACTACTCCCTGCGGTGTTAGAGTGCAGAGATAATAGACTCACTTCAGATGCACATCAACATTCACTTACTATCTATTCAGTTGTTTTGTGTGCACAGTGGAAAAGGCGAAACGCGTCACAATGAAGAGCAGGATTATTGAAACAAAGGAACTAAGTTTAGGAGGTCGTACATATCCATTTATTTTTCTAATTTAAGTGAATCTTTATTTCATAACTAAATAAATGGAAATAAAAGTAACAGTGTTTACAAACTTGATGCGCCGACCTTCCCAATACCTAAATCTGTGTTCTTCGCGGTTTTATTTCATCATTCCCTCAAGAGAAAACAGGTCGAATTCATCCATGTCAACGGTAACGAACATTTTGTGAAATAAAATCGATATGAAATGAGACACCGAGCGGCCGTGACTCAATGCTTTGGCGTTGGATTCGTTTTCCGGAGGTCCAGGGTTCCATTCCTGGAGACGGCCATCCTGGCTGAAGTTTTCATAAAAGTCTTATTATGCAAACGCCTGGATCATATCTTATCTTAAGGCTATGTCCGTTTCCGTCCAATTTCCTTAGCTATTGATCATGCTTGTTGTTGTTGCTAAGCTCCAATGTAAAATAGTCTCCGAGTTGTATATGGAGATACCAGAAATAAATAAATCTTCGGAAGTGTTAACGCTGCTGGACTTGTAGTTTAAGCTCGTGATGTTTAGACATATACTCACATATACAGTTACAGACATACTACAAGTGGCTGTAAACAAGGTCATATGTTTCCCCAATTAGATCCCAGTTAAATAAGGTATCATTCAAACGCTCACTCAGTTCTGCCACACTTCAGAACTCGAACTCGTGAAGTACAGACAAAAACACACATACAGACAGACAATAGTTAAAATAGCTTCTTCTTTCCTCCTGAACGTGCTACGTTGTTGCTAAAGATAAAAAAGAGAGATCTCAAACAATTTCCTTAGTCAAGATAGTATGACATTGGCTACATAGTTTTTCCAAGTTTTTTAAAACTCTACTCTCAGATGAAATGTTTAGCACAGCAGCCGTGAGTGCGCTTTCTCTTATTTATATTGGAACTGACAATATTTGAAATTCGAAGCGTATAGATAAGAGGGATTTCTCGCTGTGGTAGTCAACATTTCATCAGGGAATCGGGATTTCTGAAAATTTTAATATTTCATTAAATTTAATATTTTAATAGCCACGTGCATGCAGGTGCCGACCGGGTAGCCGTGCGGTCTAAGGCAACGACTCGAAGGTACCGGGTTCGAGTCCCGCTAGAGGCATGGGTGTTTGTGGATTTTAACTTGGTGTAAAGAGTCGAATGGTGACGGGCCGAAGTCAAAAGTGTTACTAGACTGTCCCATAGAAAATAAAGTTTTTATGTCCATGAAGGTAATAGTGACATCTACTACTTGGAATCTTTGGCGTACTGGAACCCATTACAAACCATGGACTATTCTCCCGTTTCTGTTAATTATGATTCACCATTTTCTTGCAGAGTTTATACGGTTCGGAAATCGAGACGGGGGGTGGGGGCATGCCGTGGTCCAGTCAGGATTTGTTTCTGGGTTGGCTCCTGGATATCCATATGGTTAACGCTCTCGCCCTTGGTAAGAACGGTTCCTGGTTCGATTCGCATAATTTTGATACTTATCCAGCATCGTGATAAATATTGCGGAGACACTTTGAATACAAGAAGGAGCAAATTGGGGTCATGGGAGCCAAAGTACAACTGCGACGAGAGCCGATGCGCTGACTACGTACTACCCAACGAAAAGCCGTTTGAATTTTATTTTATTTATGGCATTTAAGATCTCAGGCTCAGGCCGAGCTAAAAGCCGTCTGGTACACCTTGGCGCTCTACGGAATGTCGTACCATTAGTTTAGGTTTGAGTTAGTAGACATGATTTTAGGTGTTCGAAACGTCAGTGTGGCAAATTTCTGCATGATTTGAAAAAGAAACGAGATCATGAGTAATATTTTCTCGTGCTGAAAGTTTAAATAATTTTATTCAAACGTCCATCAATGCTTTGATTTGTAGCGACAGAAAAGCGAAAAATAGATAACAGAAACGTCCCTCCGGAAATATATCCGTTAGCGACTAACCTGAAAATAACCTTATTGGTCAAAAGTTGAATTTTGCATTTTTAATTTGTTTCTGCTTCTCATTGAGCATTCCGAAAAGAAAAAACTTAAAATGATATTTTACAATCCGTAGGTCAATTCTCCTTAATACTGTTACGAAGAATTGAATTTGTGAAAGTGGATGCCCTGATTTCAGCATTCGTTTGGAAAGCCTCAGTGAAGTCGATCACTTTGGGCATCGATCCGACAACCCTGGAATAAGAAGTGCATACAATTTCCACTAAATTATTTTATCAACTGTGATGTAATGTTGATATACTTTCCAGGGGAGCTTGAGAAAAGTAGAGATTATTATATTTAAAATGTATTATTTTTGGCTCTAAAGACATAGTTGAGGCAAATGATCTCTTTCATAGTAATTAAAATTTAATAGTAGATATCTGTCCATATTTTACCAAATTAAGGTTTGCAAAAGTTGGGCAAGTGCAAAAAGACAAATAAGAATATCTAAAATTATTTGAAAGATAACAGTTCTGTTGGTAATTCATTCTAATCTATGAAAATGATCTGAAGCGTGAAGATCAAATCTCCTCGTAGTCAGAAATCAGTTTCCTAACTCACGACAGAGGAATAAGTTGTTTGATTTTCTTTGCAAGTAATTCATAATAATAATAATAAGAGTTTGCTATTTACACACAATTAATGGAGTTGTCCTGTGTTTATGCACAATTCTCATTTTGAAAAGTATGACAAACAGCAACGCGCGCGCATGTATGTATACATGGTAAGATATAATGGATGACTGTATAATATAGTGTATAAGTGAATATGAATTACACCCCCACCCCCCAATAACTTTAGACACCCCTCTTGGACTACATTCCTGGCGAGTCCCTGAGCCGAAGTTATGTAAAGGCGATAAATAATATTCAACTCAAAACTGACACTCAGCACATTTGAATTTTAGTTTAATATGTTACTTTTACTTATTGGTATCTTTAACAGGTTCAATTCCGACCAAACTCCATTAAATGGAGTGGTTCGGAGACCACTTTATGGAAAACTGTAGATCTTGTCCTTAGAAGCTTATCAGCTCGTTTAAGATGTTAATAACAATTCAAACCAAGCGGCCGTGGCTCAGGAGTATAACGTTGGTTATATGGGAGGTCGTGGGTTCAATCCCAGTGGCCGACCATCTTGACTGAGCTTTTTCTCAGTCACGCGAGACAAAGGCCGGGATGGTACCTTCAACTTGGGACCTGACCGACACCTTCCCGCATGAGTCTTGCATGCCTAAAGGCCATAAATAAAATTCGAAATCATTTAATAACATTTCAGCATTTAACATTTCATAATAACATTTGGTCGAACGGTCGTAGCTCAGTTGGCGGCCATCAAGGTAGCCGTGCAGATTGACTTGTAAGGCCAGCATCTCCAAGGATGTGCGATCGAATCCCTCCCTGGACCTGGATGTTTGTCTGTGCTTTTAAGTTAGTTCTAAGGGTATTAGTCGACACAGAGGAATATCAGTTGTTCAGAAAAATAAAGTTTTAAAAAGTTGGTGGAGCGTTGGCTCAGCAATCGGAAAGGTCCTGGGAACAATCCCAGAGGCCGCATAACCTCACTGAGATTTTCCCAGAGCTTTTACTTAGTAACACCAGACAAATGCTGATACGGTACCTACAAACTAGGCCCTGGCCCTCTACCTTCCAACATCCTTTCTCCCACCCTATCTGATCTGAACCTGAGATGCCTAAAGGCCATAAATTAATTTTAAATTGCTTTCTTTGATTCAACATTGAAATTTAGATCATAGCTAAAGGAGTAAAGAGAACGAGTGTAGGTAGAGAAATGTGTAAGAGATAAAATTTAGTTCATTGATACGGAAAATGTCATTTTAGTCTTTTTCTTCACGTGATATTGAAGTGGAAACAATGGTATTATCTAATACAATAAATGAAAACAACCTACAAGTACCAACTTCTTTTCATACGATCTATTGAGTACCTTTTTTTTTAAAAAAAAAAAAGTGGGGGATAGAGCCGAGAATACCCGAACGTCCAATCTGACGTCACTGCCTCGAGATACGATTAGAACATTTTGCTTATTGCTTGCTACTTACTTGTTAGACCTAACTCGTTCACCACGCAGAGAGTATAAAACCTTCGAACGTGTAGCAGCAGGTGGTGACGACGTGTTGTTGTGGGTAATTTGTGACAGCTGAATTCTTAATTGGCTTTGTGTTTGGCTGCAGCGGAGGATCTAAGGTAAGTAATTAAAAGTAGGATTAATTGCTGAAGAGGATGATATATTTCTGTGTATGAATTTCGTAAAACCAGAGTAGACGAACAGGTCTTTCCCTGTTTTTATAAGTGCATTAGAACGGAACAATAGTGGAATATCAGCGCGAGAAATTATAAAGGTAAATATGCGAAAATTATCGAAAAGAAATTAAAAGCCTTTAGTAGTGTTCCGTGTTCCTTTTTGTTTCAATTTAGCGACCGTTTTTACGATAAGCCATTCATAAATTCGCATGTGAGAAGACTTGAATGAACAGGTTAATTTCATAGCTTTTACGGCCGTATTTATGTGTATAAAATGTGTTTACTCAGAGTGTACCACATGTTCACTTCCAATACGTGGCTGCTCTTTGTGGTAGAAGACTTTTTTTTATTTCTTTCCATTATAATTTATTTCTTTTTCATGAAACAATGCAATAAAAGTTACATAATTCCTGTCAACCATTTGGTACGTTTTCTGAAGATTACACTGAACGCCCATAATCAGAATGATATCGTCCTTTGCAATAATAATAATAAAAAAAAAAACCTAAATCATCTTCTGCTTGTTTTAAGTAGTAAAAAAATGTATACACATAGAACTAATGAGTATGTCCTCTTCCTACTTCCAAGGCTATTTGTACTGCCTACAATACACTGGTGCTCTGCTGTTTTTAAGCGAGTATCTATAATCACAACGGAAAATTAATAGGATTCTAGAAAAAATATAAATTTTTCAGGTTCAATCTGGTCTGATGTTCATTTCGAATGTATTCTCTATCTTGTTTTAGCAGCCAAATGAACATCTGTATATACTGTATTAAAATCAAAACCTGATATGTTCTATATATGAGGTGAACATACGTCCCGAATTTTAGAGTTGTATCCTGAAAATAATATTAAAGACCCGAATTTCAACAAATAAGGACAATTAGGGTCATTTGAACTAAATTTTACATTTTTCTCCCACTGTAGTTCTCTTGAGTGTCCATAATTATTTATTAATAAGTGAACTAGTTAATAATATGGCTTAGTTCTAATACTTGAAATCCTAAATTATTGTATTTTTAACAAACAAATCAAAGTTATGTTGTTATAATGGCTCTGCAGTAACAGGGTACGAAATATTTTGGTCGTAAATGCTATTGACACAAAAGCTATTACCAGCACTGACTCCACCTCTAAACACAACTTCTCGGCTAAATTTATGGAGTGAATAAAAACTTTTCTTGATTACCCTCAAAATTCCCGCAAATAGGCGTGCGAAGCAATAGTTGCTTGGGCCCGCCTTCAAAAATTAAATTTGGGCCCACTGAAATAGAACATTCTTCTGACGCTTTCCATTCAATCCGCGAAGTTGAAGAAAAAAAAATGTACTAATCAAGTCATAGATTTTGGTAATATTTTTCCTATAAGCTCTTTGTTTAAGAGACCCGTTTTTTACTGCTAAAATGTTGTGTGCCGAAGTAATGCTTCTTAGAGTTCATCATTGATAATTATAATTATTGAAGCCCAAAACGTGTATCCTCTACTATTGACAAATCAGGGCAACAATTACCATAACTAGACTTCCTTTTTATTTTATCACAGATATTTGTGATGTCAAAAGAGTGCTACCATGTGATTTGTAATTTCTGAAAACTTAGAAGGAAAAATCGACAATTCCCATATTTCTGAAAACTTTTACTCCCTTTCGTAACAAAGTACGTAGGCACTTTTTTTTTACAACTTTGAATAAAAAGTTCTAGGTACTTTGTCGCCAAAGTATATTTAGGATGTTCGGACTGTTATTTTCATCTGTAACAACAACGGGAAGTTGATTGTTTTCCAAAAGTTCTAAAAGTTCGCCATACTTGAACGCAATTTCCTAAAATAAAAGCAAATCAGTTTTTGGACTATTTGAGACTCCCGTGTTTTCTAAAGTTTTACCAAGTTTTCCTTTCGTCCAGTCATTGGTTTAAACTGTATTGCCTAATGTTAAAAGTAATCCTGAAAAGTCTGGCATATTTGAATACCATTTTTTTTCCAGTAAAGTTATTTTAAAACGAATGCTTTTTCTGTGTACTTAAGTAAATTGTTTTCTGCAGAAAATTGCTCAGGGAGCTACTGAATTTGACGGGAGAGGCGGCCTTAGTCACCGATATTCCTCTCATCTCCCGTAAAATTCAGTAGTTCTCGAAATGTCTCGCAAATTAATTTTTAACAGGAAATATTTAGCCGTAAAATCTAAAGGAATGGCTGGTCGATTACAAAGCTTTGTCAGTTTTAGAACACATTGTTCTCAGCTATACTGAAAAACCGACGCCTTGTCTGCTCACAATATTCAGTGGATACCAAGACCACGCAATAGTACCAGGTCCGACACTAAATCCACCGAAGGTCCCGACAGCGACATCTAGAACGTGACGGATAATTGTGACGGGCCAAAGTCAACAGTTACAAGATTGACCCTATAAAATAAAAGTTGAATCCACTAACAGTGTTGAGCGCGACCAGTGAGTTCTACCGAATGGGTGAACAGGGCCATAGTAATAACATCATTGTGGGCCCCTGGGCAGAGCAATATACTGCGCAGACACTCATAGAAACGATAAATTGGATTGTGACGTAAAATTTATTTTTATACAATAAACATACATTTTTAGAACTTCATCTAATATCAGATAAAAAATAAATGACCAATTAGTGATTCTTTTTTCTAATAAATTAACTTCACCAGCCTAATTCAGAAAATCTTTTTCGATTAACTAGCACTATACTGACGAGTGGTTACTAATGTTTGTTAATCACTCGTACAGTGCTAGTCACTAAAAAAAGAAAAAGTTTCTGAATACTGCTGCAAGTCTCTATTTGTCTGAAATTCAGCTAAGTCCGTCGTTCACCACAGTATTACATGACCCAATGATACCTATAAATTTATAAATATTTTCAGCAGATATTTCAATTGGTATTTCACATATGAAGATAGTTCAGTATGAATTATAAATCAACACAAACGTTTGATAAATTTCTTTGCACAGAACTGATTTGTAATTGCGGCGAAGTCAATTGTTTTTAAGATGTCATTTTCCCTCCACATGTCTGTAAGCTAGTTTAAACGTTGCTGTCCCATTGTGCTGCGAAGGTTTGTGTAATAACTGGGCACAAATAGTGTATATATGTGGTAGTAACACAGTCAACTAACTCCGCAACAAACAGAAATAATATATGGCCGAATAGGTTAAGCAGGATTCCTGACTTCATTGACGAGGGAATAACCAAAGTGTAGCCTTCAGAGCATAAGTAAATAATATACGCAAGAACACAACTCAAATTCTGGTTCATACGATATCATTAAATGAATTACGATGCTAATCCTGGACCAGTACAGTAGTGCAGAACTGAACGTGAGACTTCTTTTGTTCTGAAGGAGGCTTTTAACCATGTCCAAGTAATGAATACCTATTTCCATATGAACGGTACAAATATTCTCAAATTAGTAATATAATGAATCTCGCCTTTTACCGTACAAATCACAGAATATCAGCTTCCCAATATCTCATACGATGTACATTTAAAATGCTCCGTGTAGAAAACTTTTACCAACCATCTTAAATAAACAAACATTTTGCAAGACGCTCAATGCATAGATCTTTTTAAAGTCTGTCGACTTGGTCTACCCTTGCTAATTATGGCAATGTTTGGCCCAAGTTAATCTGCAGCAAAAGTATTCCATTTCAATTCAACTTCATAATTCATCTTTACAGGTTTTTTTGTTTTTTTTTAATCTTGAAAAAGAAAACTTTCATGTAGTTGGTGTGTAATTTCAACGTTGGGAAATAGATTTCAAATTACCTGGAATTACAACGCAGGACAAATATAAGATTTGTCATCAAGAATTGTGTAGTACTTGAGATGTTTGCATTCATTTAATAGATCATCATAATCAAAATCTGTGATACACAACAGTCAGTTTTTCAAACTTCGGCTCAACAAAATAAATTGTTTCGATTGACTAAAGAAGAAAACATTTTTCAATTGATGACTAAGCTTCTGCACGTTTTGTCAGCTGAGGGATCAAAGAGTCCAGAGCAGGGATGAATGTTTTCCACTCTGAACATTTTACTTTTGCTTGGAAGATTTCCTTGTTTTGATCCATCAATACCAGTGGCGGCTCATCAGGTGAAGTTAGTGAAGTTCAGCTTCAATTATTATTTTGATATGCATTAACTGAATACGCATTAATAAGTATTAGTGGGGCCAGAAATTCAGTCAACATAATCTAAGAGCGGATGTGGCATTAGCAGTATCCTGTCTAAGCCCAGAATTCCCAAGATAAAAGTTAATAAAGAAGGATGGTAAGAACTTATTGATGGATTTTATTAGTACTTCAACTATTATTTGTGTCATGAGCCGCCACTGACGTATACTTCTTTTTTCTTCCCGTTTCTTGACATCAATATAATCTAAATCTGGACACCTACTCTTGACCTTAAATTTATTTCCCTAAATTTGTTTCTAACATTCTGTTCTGAACAAACATAATTCAAAGACTCTTAAAACTTTACGGTAACAAGTATATCCCCTTTTCCCATTGCAGGATCTTACTTGCTGTGTTCACTCTTTCAAGAATGACGTTCCAAATTATTGTTAGAAACATCGCTTGCAGGTTCTTCATTTTCTTGATCAATATTTCTGCCTCCACCCTTATGTTCAATTCCTGGTAAATGTCAGTTGATACAGAATCCAGTGGTTTTTATTTTCTCGTAACCTTCATGCAGAGCAAGAACAGTATCAAAATGTGACTGCCATTTCATGTCAGGCAGACGCTTGACCACAACATATTCTTTTAAAGATACCAGAAGATTACAACGATGTGCAGAAACCTAGGCTTTTGCTCCCAGCGAGGTCATACTGTATGTAGCAAAAAAACAGCGAACTCAATTAGTTGACGGATCCGTGTTTGCAATCCAGTATAACATCCGGACATATTTGAAACCTTATCATTATAACAGTATCGGCTAGATTATGCTCTCCGTGAAAAAGCCTGGGATCAACTTCATGTCTACATTCTTCCCAGGACAAGTTTATCAGATTTGGACACTTAGTCAATGGAAAAATAAAATGCAAATAAAGTGGTGACAAATGCAATTTCAGTGCATATCTAATGATACAAATCTAATGATTGTATGAAGCTATGTAGCGTAAGGAACATTTAGTTATTACATATTCTTTGGCAAGGGCTACGTAAAGGATATTTCGATGAGGATACAAGCGGTCCCCCTAAATCCTTGGGGGATTTTCAAAAAATGTAGTCGCCGTATCTATACTATATGGCAATAGCCATTGTATTGGTCAATCGCAATAAAATTGTTTAATAGACGTACCAGCAGATCCCGTTTGTCTGAGAGCTTAGCACGCTTAATTTCTTCTGCGCGCCTGTACACGGGTCACGTGATTTGAGAGTCAATTGACGAGTTGTTTGGAGACCACTTCATTATAAACTGTAGAGCCCGTCCTTAGCTCACGAGCTTGTTTACGATGATAATAGAAATTGAACCACTAAGCGCATCGAGAGACCGTACCTCAGTTTGTAGAACGTTGACTTCTCTTTTGGGAGGTCCTGGGTTCGATACCAGTGGTCGTCCATCCTGACTTTTCCCCCACAGTCATACATTCAGGGAAATGCAGGGGTAACGCTACCTCAGTGGTAGAGAGCTTACTTCTGTTGCGTTGGACACCCGGTTTGTGCCTGCCATGTGGGTTTTGTGGAGGACAAACACCGTGTGCGTCGAAGTTCTAGTTTATTCCCACTTTCTTCATTACAACAATTCTCCCATCATCCATTTCGACCTGAGCCAAAGATGCCTAAAGGCCTTAAATAAATTCTATGGCAAATTCAAGCAAATGCCTTGATGGTACCTTGCACTTAAGATGTGGCAGACTTCTTCCCGCATGGCTTTCTCTACCCTATCTTGGCCTGAGCCATAGATGCCTAAATTCAAATTCAGCAAACTGCAGGAGTCGTAAAGGGCGCGGAAGCACTCGACCTTAATAGTTTCTCGCATTTCTTTTGGTAATTCTATACAGCAAACCATTTTTGGAATTTCCCTCCCAACCCCAAATAACGGTCATTGAGCATGTGTAGAACAAAATTATTCAGGTGTGGTCTTTTATGTTAAAATTATTCAGGTGTGAAATATTGTTACATCTTTTCCTATAAAAAAAAAAAGAAGGGTAGAAGGTATTTTCTCATTTCCTTTTACAGTGTGTATGTGTCGTGTGTCGTGACCAACTTGTTCTCACTGTGTAGTGAGGCAACCTTGACCGCATTCATTAAAAAAAAAAAAAACACTTCAGGTCTTGTTCAGAATATGTGATACGACTGTGTCTTGATTAGAGTTCAAATTACATCTATGATGTTTGTCTTTTCAAAATCTTTCCAAAGACTGAGTCAGAGTTGTATGTTCTGTTTGGAAAATGTATATTTGGGTAAACACGTTCCTCTTACTAACCTAGAAATCGCAGATATACTTAAAACGCTTTACCACTTGTGTTCTATCACTAAGTATAGGTTTTGATTGCAATGGATGGGTAGAAAAACAATCTCCTTTTCGTTTTGATTTTTTCCCCAGAACACAGTTTGTTTATTACGTTTAGATCCTTGCTTTGCCCTCTCTCTTCTAATGTGGGTTCTTTTTACATATTTGCCTTCTGTTAAAACCAGTTACTGCTTATTTTCTTTGCCTATTGCTAGTTTCCAGATTTGACAAAACCGTAGTCTTCAAACTTAATGGAAGTTTCCCAGTATAATTAGTATTGTCCTTTATACTTTAGTGTAACGATTTTTAGCTCTTCCCTGAATTATTTCTATGATTATCCATACTTTCTATATTTGCAAGGCGAAGACATTAAATGATAATTATAGTTTAGTCCGGGTCGAAACTGGACAAGACAACCGGAGAATGTATTAGACTGTATGTAAGTAATGTAACCCAGAAGTTTTAGATGGGAAAAAGGCTCAACCCGGAAAAAAAATCACACAAGCAAGAGACTTTACATATATGTGCTTTAAACCCTTTAAATAGTCCCCAAAAATCCGAGCTGTGCTACGGGCGCCATATTGGAAAATGGCGGCCATTTCCCCCTTTTTAGAGTTACTCATACCATGAGAGTTAGAGAAAAACTTTTTAAATAAAAATAGTAAGTTAGAATGTAAGCAAAATAAAAGGTTATGTAAATATTTTGTGAAAAATTAATACTTTACGAGTTATAGCCGCATTGAAATTATGCATCCGCCATATTGGAAAATGGCAACCATTTTTGACGTCCATTATAATTCGTTAACAGTGTGTTAGAAAAAACCCGGTGCCCTAAATTGGGGGATTTAGCAGCATCTACTTTTGCAGGGTTTATATAGAATTTTAACCGTAGAATAGGTTGAAAGTAGTTCCAAAGTTTGAGGGAGCGACACTCCCATTGGGCGTGCTGGTAGAATCCCTAAACATAACAATTTGACACTCCCTGGTTAGTGAAAAAACTCACTTGCTAGATGAATTTTAGTCAAAATGGCGGGTTGAGCTTTAGATGTCTTAAGGTCATCAGCAATTCAGTTCAATTAGGGTAGTTTGGAGATCCCATTTGATTTTATTTAATTATGAAATTCATTTTTGTTAGAAACGCTATTTACATCCAAAGATTTATTTGGAAAGTTAATTTCAGCCTCTGCTGAATACAACTATTTTTGAAACCTGATGACATGGTAATTAATGGCAACTAGTTTTAATTTACAAACTTTGAAACATCTCTGTAGTCGTGTGGGCTAAGGCGTCGTTCGAGGTTACGGGTACGAATCCCGCCTGGGGCATGGATGTGGACCATTGCATTGATATTGTGACGGCCCGAAGTCCATAGTTCATAAATAGATCATACAAAATAAAGTTTACCGAAGTTTTAAAAACTTTAAATAATTTCTAATGAATATGGAAGCGTTTGAACGCAACATCTAATCCTAATTTTTTTCATGATTCAGACTCTCCTTATGGCCACACACTGCAGTAACATAAAATACCTTTTGCAACATATTTTCATACTACAGACTTTAATTATCGGTCCTGGATTCGATACCAGCGGACTGCGGTCGACTATTCTGACTGGTTTTTACTGGACTTTTCCTCGTCACACCAGGCAAGTTTCAGGATGCTACCTTCAACTTAGATCCTGGCCGACTCCTACGACAGCCTTTCTCACATCCCATCCTGGCCTGAGGTATAGATGCCTAAAGATCAGGTTTGAAAAAAAGGAACAAAACATATGTTTAAAACGTATTTTTTTGTTTTAAACACGTTTTTTATAGACTGCAAAAAAATCGTGTTTAAAACGTTTTAAACATTTTCTTAAAAAATAAAAAAGTGGTAGAATATGAGAGATAATCTGGGTTGCCCAGTTGTGGATTTTCTTAAATATTAAAAAAAAAAAAAAAAAAACATTTAAAAAAATCTTCCATACCGTATCTGCCCCAAACTGAGCTGAAACCCAATTCAACACAATAAAAGAAAGTTTTGGATGTCCCCGACCTCAAGCATCCAAATTGTCATTGTGGCCAGCCTATTTTAAAATTTAACTTATAGAAATGCCTTTATTAATACAAATCTACATGTGTTCATTGATTTACCCTAAATTTGACATACATGTTCATTAGGTACTGGGACAGGTCATACAGGCACTCCAGGCACCGTAGTTTTGTCAGGGTTGCCAAACGATTAAAAAAATCTTGATTTCGTAGATTTACACCAAATTTGACATGTGCATTAGGTAGTGGAGGTGGCTCCATAGTCTAGTGGTTAGAGCGTGGTCCCTGGTTCAATTCCCGGCTGGAGTCCCACTTTTCGGCGTCCACCCAGCGTCGTGAGGCAAATTGGGGGAGTCACGTGAATAAAGACGTGACGGCCACACTCGGTCTAGAAAGCCCCTGATACGCTTGTTCGTGGACAGGTGGCGCGCAGTACTTACCATACTGCTGGCACTCAGGTGGACGTAGTTCCACCAACCGCGGACAGATGGCATTGGGATAGGCTCAGGACCTTTCGGTCTGTAACGCCAGTGGTTATTCCTTGGACAGTTCATGTGGGTACTTCCAGCGCCGCAGTTATCAGTGCTGCCAAACAATTACAAAAATAAAGTTTTTAGTTGCTTCCATATCGTTGAACGTATTAGCACCGAACTTTGTATTTACGCACTGGGACGCGTCATAGCGGTACTTCAGGTCCCACAGTTGACAGTGTTTCCAATCAATATTAAAAATTAAATATTTACTACTTCTACCCTATTTAGTTCGACGTATCCACACCAAGCTTTGAGTACACATATTCGACACAATCGAAACGTACTGTGGTTGTTCCCTGTACCCAACATCCAGTTGTCAGCATTGCCACCCTATTTTTAAAATTCAATTTTTCAAATGGCCCCATACTGTTAGGTGCCGATAGCTATTCCTATACTTCCAAAAAAACAAGGGGAAGTCGCGGGAGGTGGCTACGTTATGACATGCTTTGTAATACTTCTCAGAGCCCTATTGTAACGGACTCATGAGAAGAAATCTATCTGTAGTTCCTTGTTTACAAGAGTATTCATTAAGCATTTATAAAAGTGTTTAAATATGTATAGTATGACACAAAATATTTGTTGTTACACTCTCTCTCTCTGTTACACTACCCCATATTTTTACAGTATGGGACGAGGCTTGGACCCCGGGACATGAGGGAGCAATGCCTCCGAGTTTTTATAGTGAACTCCAATGTACTACTAAACTCAAACATTTATCTCTGCTCTTGAATGGAAACAGGTTATTTCCCGGAATTTTGAGCTCAAGATAATTGATATTTGTTGACGGTAATTATCATTAAAAACCCTTGAATAATGCCGTAAGTAGGAATTAACGTATTGTATATGCGGGATGAGAACATATTTCGGTAAGAATTCATAGTTTTTAAGTTTACAGTAAAGATGTCTTCGAAGTTGTTATCTCTAGAAACTTAAATTCTTTCTATCATTCAGAATATTTCTTCAGTTCCCTAGGTTTATTAGTATTTTATTAGAAAATATACGAAATAATTTCATTCCATATGTGCTTAGTTAATTCCTTATGTTTGTCAGAATGAAGTATAGCAATGCGGTAGTGAAAGCACAAAACCATAATTTGTCTCGTAAGACTGCAGGAAAACAAAGCAACAGTAAATTAGGACGAATGCATGAAAGCTTAACTCCAATACTGCTGATCACATTGATTATCTGCAACGTGAAGCATCAAATACTTGCTGTGTAAAACACTACATTAAAAAAAAAAAAACGAAAAAGCTCCAACTTTTTTTTTACAATACTAGGTATGCCCTGTGCAATGCACATGCGCAGTGAACGATGCATGGGGGATGTGGAGGTAGCGATCCACATATTCTCGACCAACGGCACGAAGTGAGATGGACTGGTCAGTCCCACGCTCGGCTCCCGTTACCTCCCAAACTATTCTGGAATGCCAAAGACACTGAGGAGGTACTCAGTTTGATAGGAGACTGAGTATATCTCAGAGCGCCAGTCTCCAGTGTCCTGGCCAGGATTTGAATTACACGTCTCTGTACCTTTCCTCACAAACATACACAGAGTAAAAATGGACAGAGCAATGTAATCATAGAAGCAAATACATGCCTATGAATGTTTCATTTTCCTACAGTTTCTCACAATAAATAAATAAAAAAGGAAGAATTGAAATATGAGCATATTGTTTCATGTTATTGATAGCGAATTATCTCCTGCAGCTTCTAGCATTCAACCGATAAAAAACAAATCAAGGCAACGCATTTTATGTCTCCATCTGTAGGAATGCGGCGCCATAATACTGATTATTTTAGAAACTAGCGTTCACACCGGACAAATTGCATACGTTTTAGTGGTAAAAGCACACCCTTTCGTACTCTTAAAAATATCATTCTTTCAAAGAAAAAAATAAAATTAACATGTTTTAAACACGCCTTAAAAAGCATAGTTTAAAACAAATATTCAAAATGTTTAAAACAATCGCTTCTGTTTAAAACAGTTAAAACATTTGTTTAAAACACGGTTAAATCATCTGTTTAAAACATTTTGTTTTAAACATTCCAACCATGCTAAAGACTATAAATAAACCAAAATTAATTTTTAATTCAACTTGCAAATTCTCATGTTAACAGAAGAACAAGAATATGTTTGTTTTGTGTTACAATTAGATTGATTTTTCCGTTTGTTGTAAATTATCTTTCAGTGTTCCCAATATTGAGAGGTACGCTACCTACGCACACCTAAACAAGTAGTGTGCCAATCCTAAGTCATAACTCATAAAATATTTTAGTATTACCCTGGTGGAGCATAGGGATCCATGAATATATCCTAACCAGACCCACTAATAGCCCAGGAAATAAAGGTTTGATGTCGGGAATAATTAGGGGAAAGCTGAATTTTGACCAGTTGTTACATCATTATTAGAGGTGCGTTTTCTCAAAAGCCACCGCCCCTTCCCCCTGTACTTCCCCCACAATCCCCCCCCCGAACTACAAATTTACAGACTTTTAGAAATTGTACAAGTATTATATCTCCGCAACCAGTAGACATAATGGCATGATTAATTTCTTTTACATAATTCCTAGATTACGGGCTACAAAAATGTTTATCATGCGTTGTGCGCTATCTATAGTAGTTTCTCCGTAATTTAGATCAAAAGCGCAAAATAACGAAATTTTGCTTTCAATATTTACACTTTTTACGGTGTAGCTTGTTTAAAACTCACAATATAAAAAATGTTTGAATTAAAATTTGTTGCCTGTTTCATAAGCTTTAAAATGATGTGGTTGAACAATTGCTGTGTTAGCTAGTGAGGTAGCAATGACGCGCAACAGCGCGCGAACATTGCTTTACCTTCGCCGTATCACTCTTTCCACATTAGGCAGTTGTGAGCTATCGACAATTATAACAATATGTCTTTGTTGTGTAGTTGTAAGTAAAATAGGTGATGAATTCGTAGCGTATTTTGACGGCCTTTTCAAGTGATACATCACGTACCCAGCTAGCATGCCAACTTGCAGCAAGGTTGAGTCAAGTCAAAAGTGCTATATGGGTAGCGAAAACAAGAAGAAAAAGGAACGAGGTACTTCAATTGTAAGCTGCTTTCTGTGCTCAGCAAGAATCCCATAGAATTTATTACGATAAGGTTATTCATATTTCTATTAGTTGGAAATTAAGTTTAGTTGGTAATTTTCATTTTTATTATAACTTACCTTCGATGATTATGTACTGTCAATTGAATGCTGTAGGTTATATTTATTTTCTAACAGAGCGTAGTAATCGATTACCGTTGTAATAAAACTGTGTGAAAATTTACGTAGCGGTATGAACGCCTTAAACTTAACAAATTACTTATTTATTAGAAATACAACAAAAGAAAAATGGTTGATTTTGATTTATTGTGTGCTCTTAGTGGGATATAACTTGAAAGAGTAACTGTAATAGTGAAAGAGAATTACGGACATTATTGAGGTTAGTGTGTAATGAAAGGATGGGGTGCACGAAAAGTTGGAAGGAAAAGTACTCTTCGGTTCACAACGCGTGCATGCAGAACTATAAATCAATGAAGACCGATAACCCATCTCATCTTTCAACATCTTCAACTTTTTTAATTACCGCAGAATCGATGTTTGATTGAAAAAGGAACTGTTTCATTTGTGGAAAATAATTCAGTATTAAAACTGCATCAGAGCACAAGAAGTGTTTTCATATGGTTGTGACTTTAGAAATGAGGGAATACTTTATCAAGAAATGCGACTTACGAAATGATGAGTGAGGAGAAAGGGTTAAGGCTAGGCTTCTTATTGAGTAATCTTGTGGTACCAGAAGTAAAGTGCCATGAAAACGGTTCCAAAGATTTTTTTAGATCTAAACGAATTTGAGAACTCGTGGCTCGACCAAAATATAAACAGGGAAATTAATTTGTATGTTATGTGAGTATATATGAAACAGTGACGAATGCCAGTACACTTTAAATGAATTAAAAGATATTATGATACGTGCATTTGGTCTTGTGGATGGCTGTCATATACAGACGAACATCTTTAATAACATTTTAAGGATCGGATAACTGTTTCAATGTTTCGGGAAGGAAAAATGTACTCTGCTTATCGGACACGGATCATAAAATTATATATCAGTGATATAACGACAGGAAAACTGATTCTGCTACTGTACGGTCAAGGATACTATTAGATGCAGTCGACATCATACGAGAAGACATACAAAGAATGAGTTATGTCTGAAGTATATATCCAGCAAGTCGGACGGGGAAAACCTCATATTAGATCTTTATGGAGAGAGTAACGACAAAGAAGAATGCTTCTGAATCACTGGAAGTTAACACGAAGTGCATTGTCATAAATAATGCTATAATAGCAACTGTAGGACCAAGATTATTCCTATCACCCATGCAAACGAGTCTAGTATTAACCTCTCACCGACTATATGAATCAAAATATCTATTCAATCTATTACAGTCTGTTGGAGTCTGCGTATCAATCCATGAAATTTGTTTACATGACCTCTCTCATCAGTGCAGTACTATCAAATATTAATAGTGAAAGGTTTCATCAGCATGTGTTTGACAACACAGATGTAAATATCCGCCCGCTGCATAATTTAAATACGTTCCATGCTATGGAAGGGATCCAATGTGTTGCACCAGGTACCAGTATTAACACTCAGGTAAAGATTCAACGAATTCAGAGTGGTCCTCTCAATCTCTAAGGTATTTGTCTGTGTTAGTACCAAAAGAAAATGGAGAAAGTGACCTTTATAACGTGCTTGAGGATTTCAATGAATTCAAAAACTGTCTGTACTCTTAAGAGGCAACTCACTATATAAATATTTACCCTTATAATTTGATGCAGCTTGTTGGATTAAACAAGCAATCTGGATGGAATTGCTTCATGAACAATCTTATTAGTAACTATGGAAAGAGTGAATCGATGTACATAATACCAGTACAATTTATAAATTTGCATCCTAGTACTATTTTCACGCTATTGTGTTTGACAGCAGATCAAAGTAGAAAGCTAAACTAGTCATCATCACATTTGATCCACCTATGTTGAATTGATTGGATTGAATTATGGTCCTTAAGCATCTATGTCTCCGACCGAAATAGGGTAGGAGAAAGGATGAACTTTCAACCCGATTAGTTCTTTCTGCTTCCACTTCTCATGCAGCCCATAGTTTGATTTCACACTAATCTCAATAAAATCCGTAATTCTCTTTCACTATTACAATTCCTCTTTCAAGTTATATCCCACTAAGAGAACACAATAAATGAAAAATCAACCATTCTTAGTTTATTGTATTTTTAATAAATAGGTAATTTGTTAAGTTTAATGCATTCATTCCGCTACGTAAATTTTCACAAGATCCTGACAGTTTCATTACAACGGTAATCGATTAGCACGCTCTGTTAGAAAATAATAAATACAACCTACATAATTCAACTGACAATACATCATCATCGAAAGTAAGTTATAAAAATTATAATTACCAACTAAATTTAATTTCCAACTAATAGAAATATGAATAACCTTATCGTAATAAATTCTCTGAGGTTTAATTTGCTTTTCGTGAACAAAGAACTAGCTTAAAATTCACAGTACCTTCTTTCATTTCACTACCTACATAACAATTTCGTTCTGACCCAAAAGTTAATCAAGCTTACTTTTGACAAGTGGAATGATGACTTGATGCAGTATTTAGCTATTTAAGCCAAAAGATTTAAAGTGTTGCATCAAGCATTCTACAAAAATCAAGGTTGAAGTATCTGTGCCAGGACAAGATAGAAAAATAAATTGTACTTCTTACATAAATAAAAACGTTGTTCTGGATAGGAATCGAACCAAGGGCCATTGGTACATCAATCCAATGCTGTAGTCACTAGACCACGGAATCACACGCCTGATGTCGAATTCGAAGCACTATTTTTACTTAGTCCATCAGATCGCAGACACCTCTAGTAGACCACGTCGAAATAGGCCAAGCACATGATGGAACTTCAGTGCACTGAGACTACAGTGAAACCGCAGCGAAAAAATAAAATAAATTTGAAGTTTGGGAAGATTCCTCGCATAGTTGCTGGTTCCAACAAGCTTGAATTAGCTTCGTTATAACAATCAAGCTTAACAAGCTCCAAGCAAGTGACTGACAAACTTGTTGCAAGTTGGCATACTATCTGGGTACGTGATCACATAAAAAGGCCGTCAAAATATGCTACGAATTCACACCTATTTTACTGTCACTATACATCAAAGACAAATTGTTATAATTGTCGATAGCTCATACAAAAAACTAAATTGTAATTTACTTTTTACAGGATACCATAACTGGGCATACGCCCGTTGTATTCTTCCTAAATAAATAAATATGGAAAAGATGATTTAGCGAAAGTAAAGCATTGTTCGCGCGCTGTTGCGCGTCATTGCTACCTCACTAGCTAACACAGTAATTGTTCAACCATATTGATATGTACATCATTTTAAAGCTTATGAAACAGGCAACCAATTTTACTTCAAACATTTTTTATATTGTGAGTTTTAAACAAGCTACACCGTAAAAAGTGTAAATATTGAAAGCAAAATATTGTTATTTTGCGCTTTTGATCTAAATTGCGGCAAAACTACTGGCAATGGCGCAATACGCATAATAACCATTTTTGTAGCCCGTCATGTAGGAATTATAACAAAAAAAGAATCATATTGCTATGTCTGTTGGTTACGGAGATATAATACAAATTCTGAAAGTCTGTAAATTTGTATTTCGGGGGGATTGGGAGAAGCACAGGGGAGAGGGGCGAGGACTTTTGAGAAAATGCCCCTCTAGTAATGATGTAACAACTGACCAAAATTCGGCTTTCTGCTAATTATTCCCGACATCTCCCCCCCCCCTTTTCCCCTTTATTTCCTGGACTATACAGATATTTGTTTTTAACATATGGTCCTGTAGCTAGGCTGTCTTTTACTCATTAGTGATGTTAAAATATCTCTCGAAGTGGATTTCTTAACAATTTCGTTCTGCTGTATTTTAAAGTCTGACCTGTTATTATCTGTTCATGCATTTGTATAAACAGAAGTTTTATCTCACCGTGTAAACCAGAAACTGAAGTAGGACATGTAAATAAAAACGTTTTCACTGAATTAATCACACTGCCAGAGTGACAGGTGAAGTCAGTAAATTAAGAAGACTGACCATTTCACTTCAGTTTCATCTCCAAAAAGTAGGTGACGTAACCTTGAATACATACTCACTGTACTGTTATGTAGTGCAGAGGGTGGTTGTGAAAGAAACCCTTCTATCGTTATACTAGTTGGACAAACATATTCCATACATTTTTAATTTTTAAAAAGAGTACAAGTTGTTTACGATAAAAATGTTTTGCTCTGCTAATAAACCTAATCAGTCAACAGTGTAGTTCTGCAAGTCCGTACCAGGGCTGTAATTAATAGGGACTACGCTGACTATGGATTGAGGGGTCCCGGGCTCGATTCCCGGTCAGTGTTGAAAAGAGCTACAATTTGGTGGCCAATGAGGGCCACCTGAAGAATTTTGTGGTGGCCATTTGTAACCACTGGTGGCCCCATATAATATCTCCTGCTGGCGTTTAAACGTAAATTACATGCATGTTACGTAATAATGCATTTTCACATTGAAATTAGCCAAGAACTAGGATGAATTAGCATGCAGGGGATGCGTCGCAGTGAACGAGAGATTGAACGGCGGTGGTGAACTACTAATTTCATTGCACACTCACACAGCTGCGGCAGCGGCGTCTGAACAAGCTGTAGTACGTACGACTGCGTGATGAAAATGCGTAGAAAATAATGCATTCCTGGCACCAATATAAAATACAGGATGGTGGTGAACGGCAGCACTGTCATGATAAAGGTAAGACTGAGAATTTAGAGCAAAGAACTGGTGGCCAACATTGGCCACCAGGTGGTCAAATCTAATGATTGGTGGCCGTGGCGCGACAACTTTGCATACTTTTTAAACCTTGTTCCCGGAACTATCCCGTTACACCGGCGCTGCAAAGGAATTTTTCCCAGGCAGGAACGGTCTGGAATGGTGGCCACCCAGCATCGTGATGCTATTGGGGAGCTGCTATTAATAAAATATAGTGGAGATAAGTGAGAGTTTCGGCTCTCTTCTCCCAACCCGTCTGGTTAGCGTGGGAGCAGTAGACCAATCTCGTCCCTCGGGAGAGGCCTCATGCAGTAGTGTATTGAATATGGCTGTGATATATATATATATATATTCATATTAAAATTCACATAAAATCACATGGCGATGTTGCTGAAAGCAGTAGGGTCCCAAGAATACCACTATGACGTGGAGTGGAAGACGTCAAAATTTTAAATGCTAGCAAGGGGTTGATTTTGCTTTCATTGAAAGAAACACTTTTTGATATCTAATTCCGCTTGGCAGTTACAAGAGGATAGTTAACGTACCGATTAGATCTTGTAACTCCCAAAAGGTACGAGACGTCAAAAAATTATTTCCTCGAAAAGTTGTTCAGAATTTCGTGCTTCTTCATAAGAAAGCACAGTGAACCCTTATTTCTAATTAAAATTTTGAATTTACTGCCCAGTCCCGTAGAGGTATTCCTAATGCGCCACTGTTTTCGAAAATTTCACCGTTTGATTCCAGATATCCGATTTCGTAATTCACAGATTGGAGCCTTTGTTTATTATTCCCTTTGTGTCATAGCATCTGAAACGTCTCAAAAATTCTGTCATATGAGTGTTCACCTAGCAACTAGCTTTTGTAGCTGCCGAACGGTATGGGCTATTTTTTTAGAGGAAAAATATTTCCTCTAAAAGTTGTTCAAAATTTAGCACTAGTTTCAAAGAGAACAAAATCTACACCCACTGGCATTTAAAATTTTGAAGTTGTCCTTCCTCCTGTAGAGGTATACCCGGGACATCACTATCATGTAATAGCCACCGGGTCCTTACGCATGGAGCATCGACAGTCATCACCGTCGTGGCCCGAACATGGCGTGCGACACTGCTAACTTGCAGAAATTGTGTTCTTTATTATTTTAATTACTATTAACATTCGCTTAACTTCAAGTAAAGGGACTTGATCGTCATCAGAGATATTTCCCTAATTAACTATTTACAGAATATGAGTAATTATGTGTTCGTGTTTGCTATCAGTTTATTGTACTAGTTAGCATAACCTGACGAAGCAGGTTCTGCTCTGTAGATCACAAAGCACAAATATACGTGCACCAGCAATTAAATTTCTTGGTTTATTTTAATACCACCTGCCTGTTCCACCTACTCCCATTGCCAGAGGCTTTGCTAGTCTCTTGGTATCTGCGAGAGGCAGCCCCTTGGTATCTAGAGACACCCTACCTCTTAGAAATTCGAGAGTGGAGATCTCTTGCTGAACGCGAGAGGGCTATATTCTCTTGTTTAATTCGGGAGAGTAACGCACTGTTGGTGTACGCGAGAGGCTGCGCCTTGGTGTTCCGAGGGACCCCCAGCATTTTGATTAGATGGAGATCGACCCAGATCTCTTTGGTAATTCGAGAGATCAATCTACTCTTGGCGAGAGATTGTCCGTTGGTGTGGGAATATCTTGTTCTTAGAAGATATGAGCAAGGGAGCTCATTTCTTCTCTGAAAAAGAAAAAAACGCGTACGACGAACATCGGACGCTTTGGATCACCGGACGAAGATCGTGGTAGAACCAAGGAAGGTAAAACGCCCATTGCTTTCAACGGGAGACTTCAATATCTCAGGAACATCAACCAAGCTGTCACCGGTGCTTCTAGCATTTGATAGTCTTCGTCTGTTGTTGTCAACCGGGAATCGCCGAGCACCTTCTCGCCGCCAGAGCAAGCTGTCAGACCACGTTTCTAGGATTCTCGAAGTGGATCTCCTGCCATCAACCTTTCGTAGTAGTTCCGAGACTATTACCGTTCGGGAGAGTTCTGTAACTGCTACTGGCGCTCGAAGCAGGGATGAAGGAACCGTCATAAGAACCGTGTGATTCGCAGTTTGGTATGCACATTTTTTGTTGCAATAGGCAGTGTACGAATTAAGGAATTTTTACAGAGGGGGGGGGGATAAAATCTTGTTGATAAGAAAATAACATTGAGTCTAATACGTCCACATGCAGACTCACAGGGGGGGGGGGAATTCTCCCTCATCCACCGTTAATTCGCACACTGGCAATAGGAGCAGAGTTATATTTCCAGTACAGACTTTGAGAGACCTGTATGGTGTTAAGGTTCAGCTTTGTACCTTTCATGTACTTTTTATTGGTAAATTTTTCCTCGACACGTGTGGTTTAAAAACATTCTTTCTCCAACTTTCAGGCTACAACAATCTTCAAACACAAACATGAAAATACATTTTACGGTACCGGTAATTAGAAACAAATTTCAGTAATGACTGACTGGTTTCATTTTGTGTTCTATAATTCGTTAAATTTTAACACATTCAGAAAATCATCACGGCTTATGGAAAATAGGTAACATATTTAGCTATCTTTGCACCGTTGTCCCCTGTTTACGCATACATGCTTTTAATTGTTATTCCAATAATAAACTGTCCAACGTAATACTTCACCATGAAAACATGAGTGTACCTACACACCAAGATCTATCTATCTGGTAGGAACAGTATGTCCAGAATAATAGCAGCTAATTTTCATATTAGCGAGTTTTGTACATAATGCCGAAAAGTTTCAAAGGTGACACCGTTCCTGGTATTGTTTAGCAAGATCCAAAGGCGTCGAAAGTGGGCGGGGGGGGAGGTTACGGATTATAATGCACATTACCATTAACTGATACCGGAACTACATCCATCCTCTCGACAATATGGGAAGTCAGTTCCGAATTCGGAATTCCTTCGATTCAGGAATTCCTTCGATTTCGAAATTCCTTTGATTCCGAAATTTCAACTTTCCATTCCTCAATATTTCGAACACTTCTAGTACATAGCACTGAAAAGTACTTTTAGTCTATCTCCTAAATTATAACCAGAATTTCTTCGCACAGCAATGTGAGCGCTGCGATTGTATAAAAAATGTCCGAATCCCCTTGATGGTATCTGACACAAACATTCATTTTTGAAACTGGTTGGCAATGCTGACAACTGGAGTTCGTGGATGCGGGGACACCTACAGCACTTTTCTATTGTGTTTAATAGTATTTACCGTCGCGGACTGCGATCATAGGGTCCCGGGTTCTATTTCCGGTTCTGCTAAGGGATTTTTTTTTCCAAAGCGAGAGGATCTGGAACGGTGCCCACCCAGCATCGTGATGCAATTGGAGAGCGGCTGTGAATAAAAGTCAGTGGCGATCACAGTTGAGATCTTCGGCTCTCCTCTCTCAACACGTCTGCTCAGCGTCCGAGCAGTAGACCAACTCCTCCCTCCGGAAGAGACCTCATCCAGTAGTGAATTGAATATGGCTGAGAATTATTATTACTAATTTCGTCGTGCTGGTACTTCTAAGGTAAAGGTTAATTCACACTTATTGGTCTTCACTGACCGTGCGCCTAATGCTCGAAGTCTGTTGGCAGTGTGTTCCGTTTTAAATGTATTTGAAAGCTCGTTTTAAGTCACACACAGGACTGCACAAACGGTGTGCCTACCATGTCCTTCTAGAGTCCCTTTGATTTCCAAAGGTCACGGTCCGACACATTCACAACACGGTTGCTGCACAGTACTATAGGTATGCACGTAATATGGGCTATGTCTGGGAGCCCTTATGGAGAAGACAAGAGAAAACTATATTGAAGTCACCTTCTCTTGTTCCCCAAAGGTTATGAACCCAGTGGGCTGCGGTGGCTCAGTGGTAGAGCACTTGTTTTTGATGTGTGGGGTACTCAGTTTGGTACTGCCAAGTGCCATGTGGGGAGACGCCGTGAGCGTGGGTTTTCCCGTTTGCTCCCATTTTTTTCACTCCACCAATTCACCCACCATGCATCCGGCCTGAGTCACAGCTACCTAAGAACCTTAAATTCAATGAACGCAGAATCCCCGTTTTGTCTTCCTACTTTCATCTTCAGTAAGAAAATTACTCACTAATAATGGCCGCTGTACAGTCAAACATGTGTGAACCATAACACATCACGATAGAAGTACAGTACGTGCGCAGTCGGTGGACGGTGCTATGTGTGAATCAGCTTTAATGGAAGTAATTTGAAAACAAGATTGACAACACTGACAGTGGAGTGTTTGGAGATAGGGCTACCAAATTTTCATCTATTATGTTGCCAATTTTGATGCAGTTAGGTCTAATGCAATGGATGACATTTAAAAAAGGGTTGCCAACAGTGACTCCTTGCACTAGTTTCCGTTGACTGACGCCTTTCCAACAAGACCTCAATCACATCTCTGCACCTTGTGGTTCCTGGGTTCAATTTTTGATACAGACAGACGGACGGACTGAACAGAGAACCTAAAACCGAGAGAAAGCTTGATACTGATAGTAACTTTGTAATCTTGGGTGGGATCCCCAGGTAAAATAGTATTCTAGCATATCCTGTTCCGGAACGGATGGATCAGATAACTACATTCTTTACCTCTCTTGTAGCGTTATAAGCAGGTCGTGTGAGAAAATATAAATAGCAAAATTTATTGGACATCGGTTTATAACGCACAAATAAGTTCTTTTTGGAATCGAACGCTTAACTGCCGCTCTGTCCGTCGACATAATGTTGTCTCTGTGAAAATGGTAGTACGAACTAAATAATGTTCAGAGACCCTTAGAACATACAAGAGTCTTTCTCTAGTTTTGAATTAATGCGGAATTGACTAAATTTATATGTAGCCTTCAGACTTGTCAAGGGCAAGTAAATATTTTTTTCTTTTTCAAAGGCACATTCTTTATCAACTTTGTTTCAAGGTTGACAAGAGTCTATCTAGATGGTTGCTTTGGTTATATATCGATGGCCTGGGCAAATGCAGGGAAGTCAGTGGGTAAAAAAAAAAAAAAGTTAGAAGTACCGATACAACCTGAGAAGCCTTTAAAAAAGTTATTTTCACAAGTATTAGCGATAAACGTTTTTGACTTTCATGCTGTCATCCTGAATTCGATCCCTGGTATACGCACGCAGATTTTATATATTAACCCCGGCATAGCAATAACTAATGGGGTAGCGTGGAATTCTGAACAGAGGAAGTTAGGTCAAATTTTCCCTTCACTTGCGGGGAAAAGTCAGAAGAAAAAAAAAATTCTCACATCTATGGAGACACTTTATGGAGAAGTTTTCATGAATTGCAAGTATGATGCTATTATTCCCAAACACAAGTGACTTTAACGTAATTAAATGCCAGTATCTTCTATAGTTGCTCCCAAATTCTTCGATGAAAGTTCGAGCAGACCTCAGTGCGTCTAGGCATGATTAAAAAAATATATATATTTATGGCCTTTTGGCATCTTACGCTCAGGTCCGGTAGAGTAGAATTTGAATTTTATTTATGGCCTTTAGGAATATAACGCTCAGGCCGGGATAAGGAAGGGAAAGCATGCGGGAAGGTGTTGGCTAGGGCCTGTTTTCAAGGAGACATCCCGGCATTTGTCCGGTGTGACCTGTCAAGATGGTCGGCCGCTGGGATCGAACCCATGACCTCCCGAATGCTACGCCAACGCTCTACCACTGAGCTACAGCGGCTCGGTGGGAATAGGGTTGGGAGAGGATGTAGGAAGATAGTCTGCCAGGGTGTAGTAAGTAGGCACCATCCCTGATGGCTGAGGAAAGCGTCCTGGATAAACCTCAGCCAGGATAGGCGGGTGTCACAAGATGGAGACTAATTATGTCTTAGGCATGTTAGGTTATTTCTTGCTCCAACTTCTCTATCTTCTTGTACGTTGTATCTCCAGTCAATGGCTTAAGAAAAAGGCCGAAACGTTGAGCAAGAATATATTAGCAAAGATCATGGAGTGGTTTACAATGATTATTTTGCATGTAACTCCTTCGTAAAATGCTGATATTGAAGTAGAACATTCTTATCCTCCTGCTCGGAAGATGAAAAATCACTCCGATTATGAGAAGTGTTGAAATGCTAATTTGGACTGAATTATTTTCGGGATTCTGTTGCTAGATTTTCCTCTGCCCGAAGTTTTCTAAACCATCAAACAACCTAGAAAAACAATGAAAGTATTCGTTGTAAGTTCTTCGAAAGTAGAAAGAGAACTCAGAACAATATAGCTGCAGATGAAATGAATTCTTTGTTAAAAGGATATCTTATCTGAGAAAAGTAAATACGATACCAAATCTAATGGAGGAATGGGATACAGTGCCATTAAAAAAATAAATCGTGGATACACCAAGGGTGAGGCTACTGACTATCGAGTCGAGAAAAGAAAAAACTCCGAACCAGTATTGAAAGAACCAACTAGTCTTATGGTCTCTGTTTCATCTGGGATTTTCCTCAGCAGTTTTTTTTTTTTTTTTTTTCAATTAAGTAGCAATATTTACACGGTGAATGAACGCCTCTTTGTTGCTAGATTGTCATCTAACAAATAATAATAACCACACAGAAAAATCTTTGATTGTGGTTAACAGAAAAAATTGTTCAAATAGGGCTCAAACAGTTTTATTTCATTTAGACAAAAGGTTGCTTAAACGAATTTGACTAGCACCATTGAAGAAAAAATACGATGGTAGCGAGGAGACTTGAACGAACACAGGTCGGCTAGTTTGCAGCTCAATGTCTTACCTACCAACCCACAACGCTTATTGGCTGAAGTTAAGTGGAATTCGGCTCATGTAGGGAAACTTTTAGAATTTAAAGTTTCTAATTATATTTGCAAAGAAATACAATATTACTGGACTATAAGGCCTGCTATAATGCAATAATCAATAACGCATAAAAGTTTCTTTGTATGCTTCAATAACCAGGGTAACAAATACGTTCTAAAACTAAGATTCAGCTTAATTTACTAAGATTCTTTTTGTTCCATTAGACAAACCAAATTTGTTCCAAACTCATTTATTTCTATGTAGCTGATTTGTCTGTGCCAAGCACATGAAATATTCAGAAATAAGCAAGATTTTAACCACATTAAAACACTCCAGATTATTGTTAATCGATGTTCTAAATTCTGTAATCGACAAGCAATAACATTCCAGTTAGTAATATCAATATAACTATTAAAGCTTGGCTGTTATATAATTCAACGAAACAGTTAAGTGAGGAAGTGTGTGGCGCCTTAGCGATGTAGGTAGCTAGCGTGTCAGGCTGAAAAGTAGTGGGACCTCAGTTTTATTATTCCTGCTCGGCGTTATTTTTTTTCCGTGCTTTCAATTTAATTAGTTTAAACAAACTTTTGTTGAGAGAAAACAGTTTTGTTTGGATCCTATTCTAACAAATTTCTAGCAACCACAAACAATTTTTAACAACCATACAGGCAAAAAAATTTTTTTTAAAATCTTTCAATGGCTGTAATTGTAGGGTGGTCATTTTTCCTGCTTTTGGCTACACAGTCCTACTTTTGATGAGGGTCATGTTCTACGATCTGGCTTAACAGTCGAGCTGGACGCTGATTCGTTCTAATTGCATCATTTAAAAACATTTAATCTCCCATCATGCGGATGGTTTCAGTCTGACATTTTCAGAATTTGTAAATTTCACTCAATTTCAGGGTAGGTAAAAGGTAAAACCATCGCCTAAGCGATACACATGCGCCGTGAACGGTGTATGCGGGATGTGGAGGTATTTTCGACCTACGGCACTAAGCAAGGTTGGGTGGTCATTCCCACGGTCGACCGCCTTAACCTTCCCAAGGTGTCCAGGAGTACCAAGAACACACTGGTATTCAATTGGATAGGAGGCTGAGTACACCTCAGAGCGTCTGGCATGGGAACACTGCGAGGAGAGTTTCAGCGTGCTGGCCGGGATTTGAACCCGGGCCGCCCGATTCGTAGTCAGACCCCCTACTGTCTGAGCCAAGGTTACTCGTAAATTTCAGAGCAGTAATATTTTTAGCATCTAGATTGCTTTCTAAAAATTGTACGTCTGGCCGGAAACCCGATAAATGGCTTGATGTTTGCAGAGTTAAGCTCGAACTCAATCACACGAGAATAGAGTGAGATTGGAACATGCAGTGAAGTTTTTCTGCAGAATAATCGTCTGTTGAATGGGTCTGGAGGAGATAGAAAATATGAACAATAAGAATTTAAGTATTAAGTTAGTGACTAGTTAATCCATGGTCTTGCTACGCTATTCGGAAACTAAGCGTAATCCTTTCTCTGATGATTCATATTAATTTACATTTCTAATTACCGTATTTCAGGGATTCCACCAGGAGTTTGTTTGGGGTGGTGGTGTAAAGTCAAAATGAGGACGGTGTAAGTGAAGTGTTGCACGGTTCCCTATAATATTTTTACAGTGAAAAATTTTAAATTGGGGTGAGCTCGAGAATTTGGGGGAAGTATAGTGGACATACAATTCCTTACACTTCACAAAGTATAAAAATGACAGTTTGGGGATTTCGTTGAGTTGAACTGAATCGTGTTTGTGGTATTTAGACATCTTTCACTCAGGTGGGGAAAGGGATTTCAGATGAAAGTCGCCTATGGCTTGGTTTGAAGGTACGGTTCTGACATTAACCGGTAACGGATCTAACGCTAACTGAAGAGAATGCCGGTAAAATCTCAATGGGGGACTAAAGTCTTACGTCAGATCCGGCAGGTGGCCATGGTATAACCCGTCATGTTAGTCTAAACAAACTGGTGTTTAGCTCTGTTCGGTATTCAACAACTGATGATTTTGTGCTTTGTGCCAGATTGTCAGCATTACAATGAAAGACACACGTGTTGCTTTTTTTTCCCCAAAGGAATAAAAATTAGCTACTCGTCTCAACTTATTATATTTACTGTTCATATGTCCTTTCTTGCACTTTCCCTCGTGCAAGCAAACGTAAATGTTCGGACTCCACAGCATTTTCTACTCTTTGAATCAGTTTCCGCTCGTCACCGAAATAATCAACAGATTGAAAAATATTAAAAAGCATTACTTTCACAACTGATTTTCTACCTTTCTGCTATCAAACGTACTGCATGTTTGTTTAGACTTGGCCTCCGCCCTTGCTATGGAAACCAACCGGATGTGGCGTCAAGACTTTACTTCTTCATAGCAATGGCCTGCAACTGGATTCGAATCCAAGACTTTCCGAATCCGAAGGCAACGCTCTACCAAATGAACTTCCGTCTCGATCTTCGCTTTTGATAAGTTATTTTAGATTGGTAGCAGAAGTGGGCAATTGAGCATAAGCTCATATGAAATTGAACGTGAGTTTGAGCGATCTCAATTTCAGCATTTTTATTTGAGCGGGAGTTTAATTCCGATTTCGTGACTTGTTGAATTGCGCTTATGCCAAAAGTGAATTTACTCAACGCTGTCTCTGCCTTGATCAAAAGAATTGCGAACTTTAAACAATTCCTTCAAGAAACGTTGAAATGTTGCCCATCTTTTGCTGACAGCGGTAGCGGTGTGGTCTAAGGCGTCAGGCCAGAGTCTCCAAGGTTCTGGGTTCGAACCTCGGTTGGGGCATGATATGTTTGTGTACTTTAGAAACCTAACAGCTAATAGCATCGGGACGGGCCAAAATCATTAGTTACTGAAAATGCACCAAAATGCGTGTATGAAGTTCACAAAAGTTTTATTACCATCATCTGATGAGTTTGACGGGAAAAGGGCTCGTGGATTCGACTATCCCTTCAACTGATTAATTATCTTCAATATCTTTAAACAGGCGTGATGCAGTGAGAACGGTGGATATTTCGTGTGCAAATCATAAATATCGGGAATGGTCCTCTCTGGTTCTTAAAATACAGTAATTGGAGAACAGCACGAGAACAATCTCGTTTCTGTTGTTAAATACTAATTAATAAAGTAATTAAACTTTAAAATATCCTTCCGTTAATATTTTATCTCTGAAAGAAAAAAGAATATAAGGTTTTAACGTCAGTCGCCCTTAAAAGTGTTGAAAAACAGATGAGCCAACCTGTATCTGGGCATGAAATTTATATTAAATACAGATAATTACGCCTAGTTATACTATTTTGGCCGATAACTCTGAATTTGGGGAAACTCCGGACACCCCGGGGCTTCCCCCTAAATACACCCTTGCCATCGAGGGCGCACAAATACTTCGTTTCGGCGCGATAGGCTGCAGAAAGTGTGGGAAAATTAACTTTAAAGTTTGATATTTCCAATACCAAATACAGTAAAACTCAAGTAGCATGCTACACTGAAAGGCTTCAAACCTGCTCGATCCCAAAATGCATATTCCAAAATTGAGCAATGCATGCGCAAGAAATTCCCCAAAGAAAGTATGCGGGATTCCCAGAAATTCTCTGAAATAAAAGTGGATCGAAATACGTATGATGGGTCTACTTTCCAGCAAGTAATAATAGTTTCCGGGAAGTCGATATCTATTAAATACATTTCACCGAACGTTTTGAGTATATATCGTCAGTAAGAGAGACTGACATTGCTCGGTTAGATGACAGTGGTTACGTTTATCGCCTGTACTCGTGAGAAAAATCATCTTATTCGTTCTTGTTTCGACCCATATTTTCTCCAGACAATGTCTGGGAATCCCTTACTTGCTTTGAGGATTCCTTTCGTATCCACTGCACAATTTTGAAATGCACTTTGGATAGAGCATGTTTCAAGTCTTTGAGGGTAGCATGCCACCTCAGTTCTACTGTCAATTATATTAGAAATATCACTCTAGATTCCATGTGCCCACATTTTCGCCAGCATATAACCGCCAAAACGAAACATTTGTGCACGCTCAATGATTGATACTTTTTTTTTTTGTCATGAATGTCGTGAGATTGTTTTGTCGGTGTTATTTTGCAACACCCTGTATAATTATATTTAATGGCATATACAAGTAAAATTTTATTAATTTGTATAAATGCTATTATTGGACATGGAACGTAATCATGACTTATTCTGTTTCTAACAGAAGAAGACGAACAATGAGTCGATATGTGACTCAGACAACTTGAATACGTGGCAAATAAAACAATCAGAATATTTACACTTAAGTACCAGAAAGGACAAAATAGTTTTCATGTTAGGCATAAATAATGTTCTAGTATTTCTGAAAACTGCAACAATGGGTAAACTAAGTTGGTTATATATCCATCCACACGTCCATTTTACAAAAATGCTGTATTTTTTAAAGCTGTATTCAGTTTTACGTTTTTGGTAAACCACATTTTATAATTGTCTTGCTATTTCGTATATCACTTCTTGACATTATGAGTCATGGTAACGTATATGTAGATGAAGTAATTTTTCATTCGCATTACTTCCTTTATTACATGAACATCTGTGCAAAGATTTTTGTCACATTAACAGGCAGAAGAGAAAATCTTCAACTGACTCTTTCACTGCTACTGAAAATGCTCTGAATACTCACATCAATATTTGTCCGTTTCTGATGCACTAAATTTTATATTTGATGCAAAGAACTTAATATTAATTTTTCAGATACTTCATATATTTATCAGATGATTAAAACGTGATTTAGCACCTTTCTCAACAGTTCGCGTATGGTCTTATATCCGGGTATTTCGCTGGTCAAATTGTAGCAATAGTAGCATTCTTGCTACAGTAAAGCTGCACCACGGACTGCGAAACTAATTTTATCATTTTTTGAATATAAATTTGTTAATAGCGGGGAAGGGAGTGGAAATATGGAACAAGGTTGTAATATGAAGTTGACTATTACTGTTTGTTTACTTGAACCATATTTTTTATGACCGATTACACAAATGCACACTCAGTTCTTATCACTCCCAGGTGATATGTTGGTAGTGCGGCGAGAGATACAGATATGGGAGAACGCTGACTATTGTCTCGTAATAAGTTTTTATAGCGAATAAATCATTCATATATTTCTTAGTACCGGACTAAATGCTTCATAAAATTAGTTATGATGTTAACAATATTACTAAGAAAACTACAGTTACTTCATTAGTATTCTGTCGAAAGCAATCGGTCCTTCAAGGCAAGCTAAACCCTCTGCATTCATCTCGATCTTCCGCTTTCCTTTTTTATCTCAACATACGATTTATCTTTCTTAATACTGTCAAGGAGTTGGATTGGCCTTCTTGCTCTTCCTCTCTTTTCTTCAACCATATATGCATTCCTAATTTGTAATTTCTGCGTAGCCAATGTCTTAACCATTTTTTATCCTTTGTGTCCAGAGTATGGTTCATCTCTCGTACTCTCTTCAGCACTTCATTTCTTATATACTGCATCCACCTTATGTTTTCCATTCTTCTTCATATCCACATTTCAAAGACTTCCAATTTTCTTTCTTGATAGGAAGATAGTTTGACCTATAACCAAAGTATAATACGAAAATTTTTTGCAACACAAGGGTAAGTAGAGAGCAAATTTTTAAGACCTGCTATAGGCAAGTCTTCATGAAGATCACCAGAAAAATGGTTTAAGACTGGCAGCTTTCGCGATATCAAAAATCTAATAATAAAAAAACACATACTTTGAACATAAAGCCACGCAAATACCCATGGATATCCCGGTAGAACACATCACCACATCGATCACGTATTAGTAGATAGACGAAGACACACCAACAGGACGTTAGGGCTTACAGAGGAGCGGAAGGTGACATCGACCATCAGCTATGATCACAAAAGTGAGGGAAAAGTTGTGCATCGCGAACAGGGAAAACAGAACAGCTCGAAGGCTTCTGAGTTACTTACAACTGAAATTCGAAGTTAAACGATTAGATAACCGGAGCATGAAAACAGTTGACCAACTCGAAATTTCAAACAGGTTCGAAATCTTAGCCGACTCGAATGATATTACATTAAGAATAAAATGTATTCTGTAAGACGTGGAAGGTGACATAGCGAAGGGCAGAGCGAAAAAACTTGTAGATGAGAAGAAAGGACAGAAAAACAATCCTTGGTTTGATGATGAATGCCGTAAGTTGCAAGAGAAACGAAAACAAGCAAGACAATGAGGGCTAAGCAAATGCAAACCACTACATTAATGCGAAACGTAATGCCACACGCGGGTTGAGAAACAAAAAGTGAAAATACGTGACGCAGAAAATTCTAAAGGCAATAAAACAAAGCGGCAAGACAAATAACATTTAAAATCTATACAAGGAGGTTACCATTAAGTCCAGGGCGTGGTTATAAATGAACATAAAATTGCAGTTCTGTTTTTTATCGCGAGTTACTGAAACCAATCTTGTGATAAGTCTAACACTTCTCTTACTTGCACCTGCTTTTAATATGAATGTCAATTTTGAAGAATCTTGGACTGGGCTTCAGATCATTCAATCAGTGGCAGTGTGTTAGATCAGTGTTTACACTTTTATTTTCCCCTCGAGCTCGTTTGCCATAGTTTGAGCAACCCTGCTTTGGAGGCAATGAAGTGGACGTTGAAGTTTTGGTTGAAAGAAAAGAGTAGCAAAGCTACCCGAATTAGCTTGGATTCGGTATTCAGTTGGATAAACGGCTAATTACATTAAGCTTAGTTCTTGGCTTAACCTATTCAGTTGTTGATGTTACTTCAGCTGTAAATCATGTTGATCAGTATATTAAAACTTTGACATGAAATTATTAAGTTTCTGAGAATAAATACTACAAAGATTTAATCACAGACCTAATAATGTCACTGCAGTTTAGTCCATAAATCTTCCGTAAAGATTAGATAGACTATTACTTTCCTTATGTTTAACCGCGAACACTGATTTTCAAATTTACCGTGGTCGTATTGCTAAGATGAAAATTGTTTAAGCCATGTTTACTAATCGTATATGCTTAACCTTATTTTTTGAGTATGTGTTTATTTTTATATGTCCTTCATGAGCTATATGTAACGTGGGGAAACATGTGTAAATGATTGGAGCGGTAATTTTATGGTTTGTGATCGTAAATGATTTGATGTGGCACTGCGTTTCCATACTCTTGAAACAGTTAGGAACTTGAGACTCAACACAATAACATTAACACAGAGTATTACGTGTATGCGTAATCGTATGATCTTTTAGTGGCCATAATTAAGGACGAAACAGGAATAAAACAACCTGATTTGTATGCACTGAACCTACGGAACTACCTCGTAAAGTGTGCGTGATTCTACTTTTGTGTACGTAGACTTGAAGACCTTCTTTCATTGTTGTTCCGGAATCTGTTAATTGAATGTGTATATAACGTTGACGACTTGTTTATGAAAGTGAATTTACACAAGATTGAATTGGTCATGAAGCAATTTGCTGATTCGTCTACATGGTATTCAAACATCTACGACGACATCTAATTTCAAATTTGAAGAAAAATTGTCAATCTATATGTATTACATTCTGAGTATTTTTGATTACATTTGTGCTATAATATAAGGGAAAGTATTTGGTTCTAATTTAGTACACTGGCAAAACTCTCAGTTGGTGTACTGTACAGTTTCAGTATCTAACAAAAATATTTCCTAAAATTTCTCACATGGGAACTGTGGATGCCCTAATTTACAAACTCACAAAAGAATAATAATTTCAAAAGCCGTGAACCTAGTTGTGAAGTAGGACCGTTCATACACTGCAAAAAATAGCTGTGTTAATTCAACACAATGCGGTGTCCCAGCGTGACTACCACTGTTGTGTGTTAAATCAACACAAAGCACGGTGTTGTTTTCGGTACAGTGGGAAAAAAAATTACGGCTGCAGTGAGATTTGAACATGGGTTGCTCAGTTAGAAGTCGAGCGTCTTATCGACTTGGCTAAATCGTCAGACATGAAAGGCACTTGATGCAAACTATATTTAATGAACAACATTCGAATTAAAAGACTACACTATAGATTTAAACAGTGTAGGGGATCTAATATATGTTGCTGAAGCACCAAAATAAACTAAGTAACTTGCACGATTTATCCCATGGTTTAATCACTTCCTATTTGTCAATTGGAAACCAGAATTCCCATTCATTGAGAATATTCTATTTCTATGAAAGCAAGCAAGATGGCGACAGCCAAACACTTGAGCAGCATTACTGCTTTCTTATCGTAACATGTCAAATGCTGCGCTTCCTTTCATAGAAATGGAACATATTCCCAATAAATTGGGATTGTGATCCCTAATTGACCAATGGAAAAGTGATTAAATCATAGCATAAGTCGTAAGAGTAACTTTGTTTGTGTTTGGGGTTCAGCAACATTTTTTTTATCCTCTAGATTGTTTCAATCTAGTGCTTTTTCCACCTGATGATTTAGCGAAGTCGGTAAGACGCTCTACTTCTAATTGAGCAACCCATGTTCAAATCTAGCTGCAGCCATAACTTTTTTCTCCCAGTACCGAAATCAACACCGTGTGCTGTGTTGATTTAACACACAAAAGTGGTAGTCACGCTGGGACACCGCATTGTGTTGAATTAACACAGCTATTTTTTACAGTGTAGGTGACTCGAAGCCTAAATCTATGATAAATGCACGAACAAAAGTCTACGTTACATATCAAAAGATATAACAGACTTTCGTTCGCACATACGCCTTGATTATCAAATCGTATTTAAAATGAAAGATTTTCATGTTTTTATCTGACAGTGACAGAAGATATCAGAAAATGTATAACTTCTAAAGAGTATTTTATGATCTATCAAATTATATATATATATATATATATATATATATAAATAAATAATACTGAAATCGGATGAGACTTACGCAAATAATGATGTCAACGTGATCCTGCCCGTCCGCCATATTTAATGGCCTCCTAAGATGAGTCCGACCACAGCAGATGGTGGCAACCTGTCATTTCACATTATTTTTAGAGTACAATTATGAAGAATCAAATGAGGAGGTGCGTACGAATCATTTTGCATACTTATGTGCTATTACGGTCTCGTCTAATTCTGCATACCAATATATCCGAATGTTGTCCTGTATAAAAGCTATTCACGATCGTGCGTTTCTGGATCTTGACATTTTAACAAGA
Organism: Lepisma saccharinum; assembly: GCA_022664845.1. NCBI lineage: Eukaryota > Metazoa > Arthropoda > Insecta > Zygentoma > Lepismatidae > Lepisma > Lepisma saccharinum. Next base: position 14,602 of record JAGDQP010009809.1, on the reverse strand, counting down.
TGTTAGTAATTGTCATAGTATTAGTTTTTTGACATACTCTTCTTTAATTCACAATGCTTCATTATGTTCTAAAATCTTGCAACATTAACTCATTTCCCGACGTCATACAATGACAAAATTTTGCACAACGACGTAAGTCGGGTGACAATAGAACATTCCGTTGTTACTTTAATATATTTCTATATATTTATTTATCTTAAAAGCACATTTTAATATATATATTTTTTTAGTATGGATTTCTTTATCCTAAAATACTAGCTCACAGCGATGTTGTGTTGACTAGTTGCAGAACACTTCAGGATTTAGGCGACAAGTTATCAGCTTGAGAAAAAGTATCGGAACACAGAAATAACGAAAAAAAGAAACTAATGAAGAAAACTTTGTATAAAGATACTTCTCTTAAACAATTCGTTCTAAAAAGTAAAAAAAAAAAGTAATTTTGTTTATTCATGACCGAAAAGACAAGCATGGGGCGCGCCAATTGAATTTATAAAGTGACTGTATATGAGACCGCGCCGTATGCTTTTCTTTTCAGTCATGGATAAGCAAAATTATTATTATTTTTTTAGTACGAATTGTTTAAGAACAGTAGGCCTATGTCTTTATAAAAGGTTTATTTCACTTTTTTTGTGAAACGTTTTGCTAACATTGAACAATTTTAGAAGTAAATGCATCTCCCATCTCGCATTTATGCGTCCGCAGAGTGAACCATAAAATAACTCCAGAAATGTTCGTAATTGTAGTATAATATAAACTATGAAATGAGAATGCATGTCCAATTGTTAACTTTCAACATCTGAATGTGGTGTGAAAATAGTGAACTAGTGAGTCCGTTATGCTGGAGAGTGACGAATTGCCAGCGTTCGGAAGCAGCTCTGAAACCGAATTATCGGCGATCACAGTGAGTGGCAGGACGAGAAACAGGTGCATTTAGATTGTCATGCACCTACGCAGTTTCCATGCATTCTAGTTTTGTCTGGAAGAGTATCTGATTCTATCTTCCAAAGAAATCTATGAGCGACAACTTAGTAGGTTTTTTTTTTTTGTATGAAATGGCTGATGAGATGTTTAAACCGTAAATATTTTATTAGCTTGTCAGCTGCGCTCCGGAGGAACTATATTCACCGGTAATTATAGAATATATATCTAATAAGTTTTCAGAGTAATTAGTTATCCCTGGTTGGATGGATCTCTCATGGGTTTGTGCGTGTGCTTGTAATACTTACGCTTATTAGTGATTCTATTGTTTCGCGTGTTGCTTTATAGAAATATTCTTTGCTTCAGGACTTCTAATAAAAATAAGCATCAGCAATATCAAATTTCTAAAATAAGTGTAGTTGATCATTTATGACACACTGATACATCGAGAGTTTTGAACCAAAAGTTATAAAGTGAGTCTATTGTCCGTTTTGGAACAAAAGAAAAGTGAAAACTGTGCTACGAATATAAGGGAGTGTGCTGTCATCTTTGACTGCATCTGTCTCTGTTATTAGTGCCTTATAAGTGTGTGACCAAGAGTCCTGCTCGAAACAGAATATTTCTATTATAGGGTAAGGACACCGGTCGTCGGACATACACCAGTATTTGGCCATTCTCACATAACTATTATTAAAACAAGACGTATGTCATAAAAAATATGTATAAAAAAATTATCTCTGGTTTTTGTTTAACCTTTAATTTGAAACTTAAGTTTTACCATCTTCGAAAGTGACCGAAAAAAAAGTACCTGTCTACCTTAACTTAGAACAGTGATTCTGAACTTGGTGTGCTATCTGTTGAAACGTCGTAAATGATTAAGTGTGCCTCAAAACTTCTGAAACTGATTTTGCTGGCTAAAGTAATTAAAAAACTTTCACTCATTATTTGAATGGCATGGTGAAAAACAGTGGTAACCATCATGGTTTAAAGAAATGGGTTGATTACAGTAATGCAATGGTAATACTCATGTGAGCTGATCTGTAGAAAGAGTTCAAGTTAATAACAGATGGCAGCATATCGACAATTTGTTTTATGGGAATCTTCATATGCCAGCAAGACAGAACGAATTTTCCTAACGTTATATCTTAATTCATGCTCAGTGTGGGTTACCATTGTTTTCACTCCATGCCCTACATTTATTCTCTTTCAAAAAAGGTGACAAAGCAAGCTTACCGCGCGCAAGACCTAGTCACTAGCCCTTCGTGTTAGGTCATATGATGGACCTGAGTGAAACACGATGAGAACCACTGCCTTAAAAGAAGACACAAATAATGTTATATGATAATTTGAAGAGAGTCCTAAAATTTAGGGTAAAAGTCTGTCGTTTTTCAACGGTTTTAAGACGTAAATTGGTTCTCTGGATTTTCAAATGTTCTGTTTTCTTTTCATATCATAAATGAGTTGAGTCATATCTATTAAGTATACTATTGTGTCCGACTTTAGCTATTTGGAATTCACGAACGTTATTATTGTCAGCCCGGGTTGTTTCGTTGTTCCTAATAGTATTCCATATGGGTGAGTGGTAACGTTCGCTGTCTTCGAATCAAGGGGTCCCGGGTTCGACTCCCACGTTAAATTGTAGGTCCCGTCTTTAGGACGTCATCGTCATGCAATTGAAGGCAATGAATGGCAAATTACAATAGGTTCACTTTGTCGTGGGTCCTTCAGGTCAAGACTTGTCGTCGGGCCCATCATCATGACTGTTCCTAACAATATGACAGTCCTTTTAACAGCACATTATGGACTGACAAATGAGATCATCTTTAATTTTAATAACAGATTTTGTAAGAATGTAAACACTTTTAATGGGCGTACTTATTCTCTTCGTTTTGACACGTGCCCAACAACTGGTGCATGCATACCTCGCTGACCACTGGTTCTGAGTGGACGAAAACTGGTAAAAACTGTTGCTTTTCCTGAAAGTAATCTTAATATGAAATACGTATAAAATTTTGTTAGAAATATTTTATTTTACTTGAAGGGTGTAAAGATTGAAAATAAAGTGTAAGTATTAGACCAAGAAAGAACTTTTTTAAAAAAGTGAACGAATCCCTTAATTGGCCGACCACTGGTGCGCTCCCCGTTCTCTGTTTTTGTATGTTGGTCTTCTTTCATTGTATATCATATCATATGTGCAAGTAGGAACTCCCATTTCAGTTTCTGTGTTAGCAAGTTAAATATAATGACAGTCTTATGATTGAATTGAATTTTATTTATGGCCTTTAGGCATCTAAGACTCAGGTCGGGGTAGGGTAGAGGAAGGTGTCGGCCAGGGCCTATGTTGAAGGTACCATCCCGGCATTTGTCTGCTGTGACTGAGAGAAACCCCATCAATGTCTTATAAGAATAGTTTTCTTGAATATTTGCAGCTTTATAAAAATCAGTTATTCTTCGAATTTTAACTTTTGGATCAATGCATGAAGTTGAAAAGGCGACTTTATATTTTGCACATTTGCAAGAAAAGTGTCAGAGCTCAATGTTTTTATTTCATTTTATTTTTTATTTTATTTTATTTATTTATTTTTGGCTTAAAAGCATGAGACATTTTCTCCTTCCTGGACAAAAATGTCAGAAGTCTATTTACATCGTTGGCCGGTAGATAATAGAGTTCGACGGATTTTGATTGCGTAAGTAAGATCACAGATAACTATAGTTACCTGTGGTAAAATGTCACTTCTTTTCCTCCTACCGTAGAATACTTTTTGTTTTGACACTTGTTTCAAACATGCAATTTCAGGTACGCTAAATCGCAAATTGAAATTCTCTATCACATCAAATTTTGTGCAAAATGTAAGTTTAAATATAACAAGGTATTCATGTATCTTTTTTTACTGACTTTTTTTTAGTTCAGAATGGTTCGAGGTGTCCTCAAATCTTACAACGTTAATTTAACCCAATTCCCAGCGTCATATATTGATGAAATGCACAGCGGCGTAAGTCGGGTGACAATACAATATCCCATTCTTACTTTCATATATTTCTATATTTTAAAAGCATATTTTAATATTTTTTCTAAATATGGACGTCTTTATCCAAAAATACAAATACTATCCTGCAACGATGTTGAGTTTGACTGGTTGCAGAACACTTTAGGATTTGGATAAAAAAACATTAGCTTGAGAAAAAGTATGCGAACACCGAAATAACTCGATAAAAATAAACTTTTTAAAGACATACTTTTCTTAAACAATTCGTACTAAAAAAAATGTTTATGAACGACTAAAAAGAAAAGCATGGAGTATGTCATTAAAAAGTTTTTTAAATGTTATTTTTTTGTGTTGTCTCAAATGTAAAAAAAAAATAAACTAATTTTGACACTAAATTTAATTATGAAATAAGTTTTCCCCCTATTACCCAAGGTTTTTCACAAATTACAAAAAGAATGAGAACGCTAATGTTGGTGCAATAAAAAAGCTTGAACAATACTCTTTCTACTGAACAATACTAAATTCGAGGACTTCGGGATGGCCGAGAGGTTAGCGCTCTAGCTTTCTGTACGCAAGGTCACGGGCTCAATTTCAGCCGAGTTCGATTTGAACGGAGTGATTCGGAGCCTACTTTAACAAAGTATGTGTTCCGTCTTTAGGAACTCACAAACTCGTTTAGGACGTTAATAACAATCAATCAATCTAACTATTAAACACGCTGCAATCATAGCATCGCAAGTTATTCATTTAATTGTCACACAAACAGTAAAGAAACTTAGTACAGACGCTTTAATTTATCTTAATCAACATATCAGATAAGCATCTATCGTTGTTGTCCTATAATCACTTCAATTCGTGGAAGACCATTTCCCCATTCAAAGACTTAACAAGTTAGTGACCGACAAGCACCATTAACAAAATTATTTCCGACTGCTCAGGTTTTTGTAATTTGTTCGGTTTCTTTACATTTCTGCGTTTCGTCAACAGACCTTCACTTCATGATGTTAACGACTGATACTGCTGTTGTTTTATCAAATGAGTAGCTGCATTCATTTGACTGTACGCATACTTTCAGGTGCAGCAACGTTCCTGGTGAAGATCACAGACTGTGTCAAGAATGGTTTCCTAAACGTCGGTTACCACTAATAAACGGTTTTATTATGCTTAGGATCACATTAAGAATACAAGTGTCATTAGACTACGAACAATTAGAGGGGAATATATCACCGCAAGGAAATTGTACAAAATGACATCGAATATTTCAGGAAACCTTAAAAATAACTATATATTTCATTTTTATGTCTACATTAACGGAGAGAAACCAAACGTCCTTTTATTTCTCAATTAACAACTGAAAATTCGATTTTGCCATGCATTGTAGGTACAGACAAGAAGTGCTGCAAGGCCTGTCTTTATGCTAAAACTAACAGTGCTCCCCATGTTGGTGGTTAGCAGTGTTGGGTTAGGTACTTGTTTGTTTGTACCTAGGTACAGGTACTGACCTTAAATTGTATTGTATTATTACTTTCATATATTTCTATATATTTATATATTTTAAAAGCATATTTTAATATTTTGTTAATATTACCCATAAATACAAGCCTGCAGCGAAGTGCCGTTCGGCTGGTCGTAGAACACTTTAGGATTTGGGTAAAAAAGTAATAATAATATAAAAAAACTTTTTAATACATAATTTTCTTAAATAATTCGTTCTAAAAAGTAAAAAAAATAATTTTGTTTATGCATGACTAAAAAAAAGCATGTGGCGAGCTCTCGTATACGGTCACTTTATAATTTATTCAATTAGCGCGCATCATGCTTTTCGTTTTAATAATGCATAAACAAAAAATATTTTTTTTTTTTTAGTTTTTAGTACGAATTGTTTAAGAAAAGTATGTATTTAAAAGTTTCTTTTTATTAATTTTTCTTTATTTTCTATGTACTACTATATTTTATAAAGTTTGTCGTTGCATTATATTACCACTCTGTAAAAAGTTTCCAGTGTGTCATAACTCTTGTCTTTCCGTACGTTCTATCAACTTACTGAGAAGAATTAAGTTTCTTTCTCTATCCTTAATGTTTTGTACATGCGACAGAGATAATGAGACTATCTTCTTGAGTTTACAAGAATCCACTATTAATTCTGTTTAGAGATTTGTAGCGTTTCAGAAGGGCACATTACTTCTGTGAGTGAAATTAGATAACACAGTAATTTGATCTTAATATTCGGAAGTGGATGTTGCGATTTTCGGTTTGGTTGTTGATATATCAAATGAAGGTATGTATTTTCTACGATAACCTTGTGCTGTGGTACATTTAGTTCTAGTTCCTAATATCAGCTGTTGTAGATTGGAAGCTGAGTTCGTACTTGTGCTCTATTATGTACTATGTAATAAAGGTGGCAAATTATTATTAGGGATCTCTTTTCTAAAAGACCAAATAAAACATCCATAGTTTTATGGTGGGATATGGTAAGGGAAAGGATGCAGGATGAATCGACTAGGGTCTAGGTTGAAGGTATCATCCCGGCATTTGTTGGTCAGACTGACGATAGAAACTAAAAGTACCTCAGTCAGGATGACTAGAAATTCCTCATTTCTTTCTTTTGTGAAGGGAAAAGGAAATTAGCAATCGAATGAAAGAAATATTAAAAATAATTAAACGTGACTAATCAATTTCTGACAAATGGAGAGAACAAGGCGTTGCAAAACATCGAAATATAATTCTTTTCGTTATTCATTTATTTATTTATTTATGGACCTTACAGCCAGCTATGGGATAACCCTCCCTGTACTGGGAAGAGTTGACATCTCTGACATATGACGGGCTTACGTTAGCGGTCATGACCTTTTGTCTAACTATTCTATCAAGATTACCTTCGGAGAACCTCAGTCAGTGTGGCCGACAGCAGGATTCGAAGCTGCATGCCTCCCCGGTGCCGATCCAAGGTCTCAGAAAATATAAGTTACCAAGACATTAAAAGTAGTGCACGTCTGTGAAGCTCTTTTGATCCACAAAGGGTACTTTATTCCTAAAAGGATTACAAAAGAAACATTGCGTCAAACGTCCAGTAACCAGTTAGTTTTGCTGTAGTGTGTCAAGATCTACCCTTCAGCTAATAATATCAATAATAAATAAAAAAGAAGCAACTGAATTTATGGTGTATTAAAGATTTAAACAATGTTACAAAAGTAGAAACTAACCTTATAATTTTTGTCTTTTAAATATGGCTGTACCCGTATTCATTCCAATTTCCCTGCTGATAAAGGGTTTTTCATATATATATATATATATATATATATATATATATATATAATAAATAAATCACAGCCATATTCAATCCACTAGTGGATGAGGCCTCTCCCCGAAGGGAGGAGTTGGTCTACTGCTCCCACGCTGACCAGACGGGTTGGGAGAGGAGAGCCGAAGCTCTCACTGTGATCGCCACTGTATTTTATTCACAGCAGCTCCCCAATTGTCCTCACGATGCTGGGTCAACACCGAAATTTTTGAGCCCCCAACGGGAATCGAACCCGGGGCCGCTCGCACTGAAGTCGAGCGCGCTACCGACTAGGCTACGCAGGAGCTCATATATATTTACATCCGAAATTTTCAAAAAGCTTTAACTTTGAAAGTTCAAAGAAATCGCCAGCGTTGGAGTAAAAAGTTTCCAAGTTTTATGCTGACAAATTAAGCATATTTTCGACATGAATCAGTTGTTTATTTTGGGGTTAAGTGAGGCAAATAGTTCCAAGATTCCTTCAATATGAATATTACCAGCCTAGTATTAGAACCTTTTTATCAAACTCTATCACTGAGAAATTTCTCGTTCGATTATAAATTAGCTGAAATACCGAAGAAAAGTGCCTGATTCGGATACTAGGCACAGCAAAAAGTACCTAGTTACAGGTACTAGGTACTGCAACTGAAATGTACCTAGGCTTTAGGTACGTATTTTGTACCTAGATAGTACCCAACACTGGTGGTTAGAGTGCAACAGATGTTTCAGATTCCATTTCCATTGGAAAAGAAGGGGAAAGAAAGAAGGGGGAAAATAGCATAAACCGGATTGAATAACATTCACAGCCATATTCAATCCATTACTGGATGAGGCCTCTCCCGGAGGAAGGAGGTGATCTACTGCTCCCACGCTGACCAGACGTGTTGGGAGAGGACAGCCGAAGCTCTCACGGTGATCGCCACTGTCTTTTATTCACAGCAGCTCCCCAATTGTCCTCACGATACTGGGTCAACACCGAAATTTTGAACCCCCACCGGGAATCGAACCCGGGGCCGCTCGCACTAAAGTCGAGTGCGCTACCGACTAGGCTACCCAGGAGCCTTAAAGAGGATTGAATACATAGAAATAAATAAAACATTAAGTAAGAAAATAAGATACGATGTACGAAGATATAACAAGAATCTCGTTCTGAATATAATTGAATAAGGCAAGATCCTGAAGAAAATCTAACACCAGCTTATGATGCGGGAAAACCAAATGATGGCAGTTAGAGACCTGATGGGGCCGTAACCGGAAATGAGGAGGGACATTACAAATAGAAAATGAAAATTTCTAAAGAGAATTGCACTACTTCGATTAAGAATTAGGAAAAGCAGAGACATGCAAGTGATTCAGAAGTTCCAGACGTAATGAAAGAAGTGGATAAAGTACTGAGTGGGAGGAAAAGGAAAAAATCACCAGAAAAAACTTAAGTCACCTATGATTTGCTAATTACATAATCTTGTTGGCTACAAGCACAAACGAACTACAAACCAGAGTGGAATAGCTGAGTAATGAGCATGTTTACCTAGGATAGCTGAAATCATCTAATGGCAAGGTGAATGATGAAATAAATAGATGTAAAATAGAGGGAGCTCATCTGGAAGACTACACTTTATTTTCAAAAGCGAGCTACCAATGTGTCTCAAACGTAAAGTATATATTAATGTCTTAGCTGTGATGATGGTATTGTCAGCGCAAAATAGATTGAAAGACTGTTGGTAAACAGGGAGGATATGTGCCACTTCCCCTTCTGTCCCTCGTAGTACTTGAGACAACAGTCCTGTTGATGTAGTGGTTCCAGCTCACTTAATTTGGCAGATCAAAACCAGAATCACAGTGGCATCTCGTGATTTAGACATGTACAGTGCACAGTAAAAGAATTATATTTCGCAACGTGTAACCACGCGTTAGGGAAGCATTGTTAAGACAGTGTTTTGTGCTTGTTTCGCGAACGATACGATCCAGGAAGGAAGACCACATAAATTAACCCCTGTGTTTAATGCTAAGCGAACGTTAGTCCCTTGTGAGAAAAATATTGTGACAGGGATATATTTTACAAATAACAAAACTGTTTGCATTGGTGTAAACAGACTTTTTATTTACAAGAGTCGTTAAAGACAAGTTGTAGGTCCCGTGGACCAGTGTTTAAAGTCGGGGACTTCAGATTAATAATGGAAAGTACGTGGGTTCGATCCATACTGCCGGCTCTAAGAGTTTACTGTTGACAAAATATCTACAAGAAGTACTAAACTTCGGCCTATTGGTACAACAAGGGTTTGTTGCTAGTTGGTACCACAAATTAAAGACCAGAGTAGCTCGTTTTTCCTCATGAAGAATAGGATGGCTTTTCATCAATGTTAAACAAAATCTACTTATGATTTTGTGAAGCATTATCATTGTCACAAGACGTTATGCGCAGATAAAATAATTTGGTTACTGTTACATTACATAAAATGTTTGGTTTTCAACATTACATAGAGAACCCCTATTTTAATAATGAGACATGAAATTACTTCAAATATATCCATATAAAGATTCAAACTGTCCAACTGACAATTTAAAGAACCGAAACAATAAGGAAAAATTATCTTCCGATTAAACTCTCAGTTGGATTGTAAGCTGGAGTTTGAATCTCTAAAGTGATCTACTTGAATTAATTTCAGCCCATACATTTCAAAATTACAATAAAGATTCTCCATGTACTGTTGAAAACCAAACATTTGATTGTTCTGCATTTGATAACAGTAACCAAATTATTTCACCTGCACATAACACCTTGTGACAACAATAATGCTTCACAAAATCGTAAGTAGATTTTGCTTAACATTGATGAAAAGCCATCCTATTCTTCATGAGGAAAAACGAGCTACTCTGGTCTTTAATTTGTGGTACCAACTAGCAACAAACCCTTGTTGTACCAGTAGGCCTAAGTTTAGTGAGCCTGCTTGTAGATATTTTGTCAACAGTAAACAGTGAAACATCGTCGATGAATTACAAATGCAATTAATTTTGCGAGGCAAAAATTTATGTTTCTGCTTAGGAAACGTAGGTTTAAAGCTTATTTAGTGGGATATAATCAAGATGGTATTGCGAAATGGCACTTTGATGTGATATTAGCAATAGTGGTCGTATCATTTTCTAATGACGATTTTGGTATGTGGATGGATCTCTTGTGCTTCATAGACCACATGTCGATCTTAAATGCATTGTTTCTGACAAGAATGTTGTTGAAACACAGTGGTTGTATTATTTTGCAACGTACCTTATTGTAATGAGAGGAAAGGAGGAGAGACAAGAAAAATAGTATCGTCATTAAGGTAAATGTAAAGCAACTATGGCAACAGTAGATATCCATAGATATATAATGTGTGTCTATCGTTGCACGAAATTTCAATGCTGCTGCTACAAACTCAAGCTAGAGAGTTCAAATTTCCAGGGAAAAAAGTTCATAAATTCAAGGGTTCTGTCCGTGGCGGCGTGCGTTTTGTGGACCGAAATATAGGTGACAGTACATTTTGCGACTGCGAAAGAAAGTTAAGTGCAGTTCGGGAGGAAAGGGAGATATCAGAAATCATTAATTTTGGACAGTGTTCGAAGTGCGAAAAAAAGCAGAGATTTTGTCGAAGTATACCGTTATCAAAATGTAAAAAATAAGGGGGGGGGGGGGAATGTTTCATGAAACTTCATATTTGCAACAATAATAACGTACCCAGTGTTTAGGCAGTTAAGAAACATGATAATTAATATACTGTTTGAGCATACCTAAATAGCACAAAAGTTTACATCAAATTTGCAATAACTCACTTGCCTTGGCAAACTTGCCACATCAAGTGTGTTGGAAAGCGATGGCATGACAAATGTGCCACATGAAATTTGCAGCAAGTTTACCTGATTGACGTATTACGTGAGGTAAATAATTAATTAAAGTACTGTATTATAATTAATAAATGGATTAATTGATTCACAGATATATACAATCTTTCACTAATCTTCGTTATATTTGAATGAATCGTTAAGAAACTTTAAGCGCTTTAAGTTTCATACGTTCACTAACTAACGATTCGTTAAATTGTTAACAAAAGTTAGTGAACCAACCAATAGTATTATATGAGGAGTTCCAATGGCTGCTAAAGGGCATGTGTTTATGGTTGAGTTTGTATTCCATGTTCTACAATACTCATCCTTAAAGCAAATAATAATTATTTGTAAGTATAAAAAACCCTTCGGGGTGAAGACAAGAGTGACGCAAGAATTCTGCTCACAAAAGAAGTGATATCCATTTCGCGAGCTACTTTCTTTGTGTCACTATGACGGAAGTATTTCCTTTGTAATAAAATTGGGAGATTTAGTATCCTTCCGCCATAGTGACACACAGTCACTCGCAAAATGGATATCTCTTCTTTTGTGAGTAGAATCCTTGTGTCACTCTCTTTTCCCCGAAGGGGTTTTTATACTGATGTTATTTTTTAAAACTGCTTTTTTTTTTTAGTGCATAGTCTTCATACATAAGGCCTATTTTGGGCCGTATCTCGAAAACTAACTTCTATCAACAAAATAAGCTTCGATTTATTCCAACTTGTTGGGGCCTGCAATTGACCCCCAGTACCAACCACTTTGCACTAAACCAAAAAGACAGACAGAAACAGAAACAGAAACACTAAGATAACATGGCCCCTCCAAGAACGCCAAGTGAGTGAGCCGCCAACTCTGACTACTGCGACTCTCCTACATGCAGTCATGCAACTACAGGTTATGGCGCGGGTGTGGATGCTACGGTTTCTATCTTGACGAAGACATTTACCGCGAATCGGTTTGTATGAAGAAATGAAAGAAGGTGAAACAAGACGACAGGAAAGCGCGAGAAGAATTTTCTTAATAGTGGGGGAAAAACCAGAATATACATTGCTGTATATTTTGTAAAAAACCCCTGTCGGTTCTAACTAAATAGATTACCTGGTAAACCACGCATGCATAAAGGGTGGAAAAACCCAGGTAAAGTCTGTAATATTACTTTATCTGTTTCGCATCCGATTTTGCAGGTGTTGTATTAGCATGCATAACTCTTACTCACACACGCATACAGCGCGCATGTCTAAGTTTGACGACGATCCTTAATTCTGTTGGTCTGTCTGTAAGATAAATTGTACGTTTTTAATCTGACGAAGTTCCTCTTGAAGTACCTGAAAAGAGCTAACAATATCGTTTTTGTAATAGTTGTTTGAGAATTTAATTTGGTGTTTGGTACTATTTGATGTATTTTACCCAGTAATCTGCATTCAGGTGCGTTATACATAAGAAATTGTTTTCCACTCTCATATTCCCATACACTCATTCTTTCGTTCCTTCCTTCATTCATTCATGTTTGCCTTTCATACATAGATATTGCTTAGTAGGTGCATCTATACACTTATGCTTACATACCTTCATTTTTTTTTTTTTAGTATATATATGTATAACTAGTTGCTTTCCCCTAAATGCAAGATTGTGGTGAAAGAGTGTTTATCTTTGTTTAGGCGGGTTTGGTTGTAAAATGTGCAACGGGCGTTTGTGTTTCATATGGTGCGCGGCGTCGTATGTGCCTAGCTGAATGATGAGTTGGTTTTGTGTACAGAGTTTGGTATAGTAGAATTTCTGAGTGGATTCAGATATACAATGGTTTATTGTTTGGATGCCTAGGTTGTTTTGTAGTGGTTCGAGTCTCGTGTATCGGGGACATTTGGTTATTAATTTTGTGACCCTATTTTGAAATTTCTGTAGTTTATTTATGTGCGTTTTGGCAGAGTACCCCCATGCTGGAGCTGCGTATAATAGGATGGGCTGAATTAGCATTTTATATAGTATAGCCTTTGTCTGTAAATTTAAGTTATCACTAGTGAGTAATCCTTTTAGTTCTTCAAGTCTACCAGTTGCTTTGCCTATTTGTGTGTTAATGTGTTTTTCAAAAGTTAATTTTGGATCAAGGATTACTCCTAGGTATTTAGCGTGAGTATTCCACTGAATGTTGTTATGAAATAATGTGTTAATGTCTGTAGGTTTGCGTTTTCTGCGTGTAAAGTTAATAGCTTCACTCTTGTTTACATTTACCTTGATTTTCCATTTTGAGAACCATTTTTCAAGTGCTTTAAGGTGTTTTTGTAAGTATTTAGCTGCTTGATTAGGTTGCCAGCTATTTGCATAGATACAAGTATCATCTGCAAATAAGGCAATGTTGGTATTTGTGCTTTTAGGAATATCGTTTATATATATGTTGAATAAAGTGGGTCCAAGGAGTGAGCCTTGGGGGACACCTGCTTTTATGCGTCTGGAGTTAGAGTTTTTGTTCTCAACTGATACATAAAAATTTCTGTTCATTAAATATGATTTCAAAAGGCAGATGAAATTTTCGGGAAGTTTAATAGTTATTAATTTATATAGGAGGCCAGTGATCCATACTCTATCGAAAGCTTTTTCTACATCTAGAAATATACTACTGGTACTTTGATTTTTGTTGAATGCGTCTGTTATATGTTCTGTAAGGCGTACTAATTGGTGTGTTGTGGAGTGTTTACCTCTGAATCCAAATTGTTCCTTAATAAGAATGTTTTTGGAGGATAAATGTTTGTTTATTTTCTTAAGTATAACAGATTCAGTAATTTTGGCCATTGTGTTTAAAAGACTTATTGGTCTGTAGTTCTGGGGGAACTTAGGATCTTTACCTGGTTTAGGAAGGCATACGACTCTTGCAGATTTCCAACATTGTGGGAAGTGAGCCAGTTTTATTATGCAGTTGATTATCTGAGTTAAGTAGGCTATTGCTTCATCTGGGAGATTTTTCAATAAAATATTTTGAATATTATCAGGCCCACTAGCTTTGAATGGTTTCAGTTTTTTAATGATTGCAACTATCTTCTTTTTCTTTATGCTTTTAGGTATCATATTATGTCCTCTATCAAAAAAGTCTGTAACTATTCTTTTGACGTTCCTATCGTGTAAAGGATCTGCCGGTGTTGTATTAGGTTGGAATGATTTCTCAAGCGAGTCTGCTAACGCATTTGCTTTATCTGTACTCGAGTAAACTAGGCCATTTTCCCCATGAAGAGAGGGGGTGGGGGTGTATGGCCTTGTCAAGTTTTTGGTTACTTTCCAAATTGAGTTATCTGCTATTTGTAACCTGGCAACCTTGTCTTGCCAGGTTTGTTGTTTGTGGTTTATTATCTCTCTTAATTAATCTCCTTAAATTATTAATTTGATTTTTATATCTGGGGTCCCGTGTTCGTTGGAAAGTTTTTCGAACGTTATTGCGTAATTGTATTAGCTTTTTAATGTGTGTAGGGAGTGAGGGTGTGTCACGTTTTGGTTCCATTATAGGTATTGAAATGTCTTTAGCTTGTGTGATTATATCTGTGAGCTCTGTAGTTGCAGCTTCCAGTTCTAA